>JAMLFY010000021.1:737644-1010437 GCA_030441495.1 Dalbergia oliveri
TGTAACACCCTGAATATTTAACCCAATATGCCTAGGACGTACTTAGATTAATTATTAGTCATTACTTCCTTTAAAACCTCTTTTAGAAATTAACTTAGCGGAAATATAGGTAAATTTTTATTTTTTTTTATAAATGATTTATATAAAACAGTGCGAGCCTTTGCGCGTAACATAAACAACGTGAAGCGAAGAATAAATAAAACATACAGAACATAAGCATTAAAGAACACATCTATCATAAACATCATTCCTCATTACATTAGATAATATAGTTTAGTACATCAAAGAAATATAACAGAAACATAAAGTCTTACCCATACTAGTGGGCAAAGCTTGCAGGACAAAGACATAAAATAAGAAAACATGATAACAAATACATGAAACAACCCCAAAAGATAAGCACCTAACTATCGCTACCCTCTCTCCAAGCCTACCGGCGATGCCGATCTTTCGTTGGGGAGATATAGCCCGCTGACTGACGAAGCTCCTAGATGTAGCCCAACGAAGAGGGGATCTAGGCATAGCAATCGAGGGAACAGTGTGTGGCCTCCGCGTCGTGGTCGCCTCTCGGCTGCGAACGCCTCGGATGCCTCCTGTGATGGTCCTCGCCTCCTCGAGACCCATAGGAAGCGAAGGGGAAGAGCCCTCCGACGAGGAAGGATGGGACGACGGGCCATCTCGTCTCGAGGTCGTGTCCTCTTAAAGATCGAGGTCGTCGCCAAAGGGTGAAGTCGGATCAAACGAGAGCCGGAGACGGGAAAGCAAAAAGGCGTCCCACGTATGCAAAAACGCGCACCTCGCAATGACCCTTGAAGTGGTAGGATTATGCTTCGGGTCATAGTGCACCTCCCATGTAGGCGGGTCAATGAAAATCACGAACGACGCCATTCGATATCTAAAGACGTAAACGGAAGAAAGAGAGAGGGGTGAGAATTCTTACTAAAGAATCTCAGGGGAAGTCCTCTATCCTAGTGTCATCGTTTACGTCCCAGGAACCTTGGGTTTATTATGAAAAGGTTAAGCATGCATTAGTTCATTATGGAGTTTCGCAAAGGTATTTATCCAAGGTCCATGTCTTTTATAATGATTCTTAATGCATGTATGCAACATAATATTTCATGGATGCATGACAGCACTTTAGGTAAATCAAACAATAATTCAAACAACATTTGAGTGGCATGAAACTTTTCTTTGAACATCTTTCTTTTCTCATACTTGTGACACAATAATATAGTAACCGCACCCCTTAAACTAGGCTATGAGCTCATACCTTAACTAGTCGTCACTAGTTCTTACTTATCCTCTTGATAAGCGAATCATAAACATAATCATAATCATTATAATCCCGACTCCCAGAGTACGGTAGGGGCCTAAGGATCACCCATCATGGGACTTTTTCCTTCTTCGAAACGCATCGACTTGGTTAAGACCAGCGACTTTGTCCGCTTTGGCAGGCTAATGTCTATCCCTGCCTCACCCTTTACCTTCTACTCACCGGAGCAGGAGAAGTACGTCTCGGTGTGTCACCTTAAACATCATATACTTTCATTCTTCGAAACGCATCGACTGGTTAAGACCAGCGACTTTGTCCGCTTCTGGTATGGCTCACGTCCATACCCCCCACGGGTTTACTTTCTCCTTATTCCGGTAAAAATGCGTTCGGCATATAACTTTAAACTTCATTTTTCTCAAAAACTATCTTTTGTCCTTCAAATTTGACGAAAATTCCGGTAAGAGCTTACTCTTCGAATTTCCTCAAATTTGAGTCATGCCACATAATTTCAGTCACATGCATCATTTTCATGGAACTTTCTCATTGCAATAACTTTCTAGTTCACATGAGCATATTCCTCAATTTCATTCATAGCTTTGAAACATTATGCATCTCAAACACAACATTTCATCATATCACCAAATCAAATTATGCACATAAAGTTTCATGCTCAAGGAACTTAACATAACCACATCATCATAAGTGTGCACGAGGTTCATCATCATAATCATACTCTCTCGTCCACCTATCTCATAGTATCTTATGCTTCTACCCCTTACGGGCTTTAAACTTGCATTTCGGTCATTCTAATCCTCACTAAGGATTTTTATAACACCTAAGGGATCATTACTTAAAATTCTCACTAAGTTTTAGGCACCCTTAAAATTCCAAACAGCATTATGTAGTTTTGGCCGGAAAAATATCATATACTTACGGGGCTTAGAATCTCCGTTCTTGACCCTTTTTAAGATCCATCTTCGCCTAAGGCTTCATAATCAATCCCTAAACCAATTATGAGGGATTCCTAGGCATGTTTACTAAGTTATAACTTAATTTTCCTCAATTTAGCTTTGCTGGACAGAATCACATTTTGCCATGTCTAAGTGTGCTAGAATTCCTATTTTAAGTCCTTATCATCACCTTAAGCTTAGTAATTAATACCTAATCATTTATGAAAGGTTTTTATGCATATCCTACTGATTATGAACCATTTACACTTGAATTAATTATGCTGGAATAGTTTTGCAAATTTTTGCATTAAGGTGTTCTAGAATTCTCATTCTTGATCCTTTTAAGTTACTTATTCTTTTTAACTTCTCTAAATCGATCCTCCTTTCACTCAAACATAATTTCACACATTTTAACACCTTAGAACAACATTTGTACAGCAGCCAATCATGAAGGGCAGAACCGAAATCATAAGCCCATAAAATCACATAATCTCATGAATTAAAATGCATACAAGTTGCTAGTTTTCTCTTGGAACAATTTTAGGAACTCAAACTCTTTTAGAAACCAATTTATCTCATTAAAATCATTAAGTCCAAGCAAGATCAGTAGCTAAATCAATTTTCTCATAAAATAGATTTAAAACATATAATCTCATTCATAATGCTCCTTAGGTAGTCCTAAGCTTAGAAAAATTTCAAAACATGGCTATGGGCACTTGTGATTAGATGAACTCACACCAAGCCCATCATCATCACCACAAGGCCAAAATGGCTTCATTGAAAAACCAACGTTTTCTTAAAACTTTACATTGGATACTTGGGCAAGTCTTTGAGCTCTAGACCATTTAGGTGGTGACATAAATTTAAACATGCTATGCAACTCATTTTACTCTTCTTTTAGAAATAAAGTGAGAGCATAAAATAAATATGAGGTGCACTCATTTATTATCTTTAGAGTTTAAGTGATGGCGTAAAATATAAACATGATAGACAAGAAAGTAAACATGAAATGCAAGGGTCAATTCTTTATTTTAGTGCTCTAGGCCTCTTGGGGTGTTTACCCAAATCAACAATCAACTTTAAGGTTGAAATAGGTAGGCTTTGAGATTTATTAAGTGATGATGCACATTCTTGTTTTAATCTTTAAGTTGCTTAGTGATAGCTTGAAAATAAACATGCTATGCAAAGCATAAAAGTAAACATGAATGCAACTCCTTTTTAATCTTAACTAGAGCTCTTACAAGACTTTAAAGGAACATAAAAACCTCAACCCATTATGTATCATAAAGTGAGCTTTAGAGTTCTTAGCATCAAGACACCAAGGAAGTCTTATGTTCTTCGAACACCATCATCAAGCTCAAGGAAACGATTTTTCAAGAGACAACCTTTCAAACAAACATAAAAGGGCTACCTCAACATTTTTAGCAAACTTTGTTCAAGAGAGGAAAGGAAAACCGAAACCATTGAAGAAAAGAAATAAAAACCAAAGCTTGAACAAGGCAAAAAGGAAGAAAACCAAAACTTTAGAGGAATAAAAACCAAAACTTTGAACTAGGAAAAACCAAGAAGGAACCGGAATCATAAAGGAAAGGAAATGAAAAACCAAAACTTTGAACTTGCAAGAAAAAGGAAAACCAAGTTTGTATATGGTCCTAGACCAAGATCCAAGCTTTAGAGGTTTCTCTCATGGCAAACACCAAACTATCTCCATGAGACCTCATCATCAAGCTAAAGATTGGTTTGTAAAATGGCCTCATGGCCGAAAATACAAAAGGAAAGAAAAAGAGTTTGAAACCAAGAGAAAACTAGAAACTTTTCTCAAAGAAAGTAAAGAAAACTTGAAAGAAAACCCCCCTAAGGAAGTCTTTGAAATGGAAGAAAGAAAGCTTGATTCTTGAAGAGTTTGAGAGACAAAATCTCTTGGAAGTGATGATGGATTCGGCCAAAGAGGAAGCTCAAGGAAGATGATTTTTCCTTGAGTTTCTAAGCTTGGGAATGGAAAGTTTAAGTGTTTGAGGGATGGTTTAAGGTGAGGTAGTGGTGGTTTATGGTTGTTTGTGGTGGCTCAAGGTGGTGGTGGTGGTGGTGGTTCTTTGAGGAAGGAAGAAAAAGAACTTAGAAGGAGAAAATGAGAGAAAACAAGAGAAATTGCAGAATGCACAACTTAGCAAATGATCTAAAGAAATGGCCAAGCTTTCCAATGTGTGTTATTTATAAAGAATGAAATGTTGTGGCTAATTTAGGGGGAAGGTTGGCCGAAATTTTTGGCCTTGGAGGGAAGGAAAATATCTTCCAAAGCTTGTCTTGGAAGCTTGGTTAAAGTGCTAGCTTAGGTGTAGTCAAATCCTAGCTTTTGCATAGCCTTTTTGGATGAAATTTGAATTCAAAATTTGTGGCTTTTGGGGGAAAATTCTAACTAGATTAACAATTTTAAATAATTCTTTTGGTCAAAAGGTGTAGACAAATTTCCTTGATTTAAGGAAATTGGAGAGAAAAACACTATTTATTACTTTTTGATTAGACATCTTGAATTAAAGAATGTAATTAGAACTTGACTAAGCAATTTTAGTTTCTAATCAACCTTAATAAATCATTTTGACTCTAGATTAATTATCAAAATAAATTAATCTTCGATTAGAGCCTAATATTGCTTAGGTTCCGCTGATTGCTTCATTAGGCGCACTGTACACGTTCTAAGGGTAAAATGGTAATTTGCACTAAAACTACTCTGGACCTTCCGGGCCCGGCTAAACATCAAATATTACTCTAAAACATCATTCTAAACTTCCTGGAAATTCCGGGCTCAAACGGCACCTTTTACCCGTGTAGAGCACCGCAGGGTATTTTGGTCATTTTGAGCCGAAAGTTTAGAAAACGAGATTTTCACCTCGAAAATCATTCATAACAACGTAATCCCCTAAAACATCGAGTTGACCCATCGAGGGTTGCCGGGCAACTGCCCTTTAATTTCAAGTAAAAATGACCTCAGGGGCATTTCAGGTCATTTGTACTTTAACAACAAAAATCGGGGCTTACATAGTATGATGAACTTGAATCCTCTAGTTTCACTCGTATATTTCAGATATCTACCCCTATCCCTGAGTGTTATTACTAGGTGCCATTAATGGATGTCCTTCCATCCATATATTATTTATGTTTTATTAGATTGCCTACACTTAGTCTTATTCTGTTGTAGGCAAAATATCTATATGATATGTAATTATGGATGCTGTATGATGGAGCCAATATATTATGATGTGATGTTTGTAAATTCCTATGTGTCTTTTAAATTTTGCTAAATCATTCACGTTAAGCGCGGCTCATGTTTTCAATTATGTTTAAAAAAAAAATAGCTCGTAATTTCACTAGTATTTTCAAAGCATGATTAAGGAACTGAAGCAAAGAGTAAAGTCTAGTAATTAATCAGATACTGCTAGGTGTATTGGGTTAATTATTAGGGTGTTACATGAGTAGGCTAGGCTTTATGTTATCGATAGATCTTTTGGATAAAAGTCCCTATGTAGTATCGTAGGTGCTCTAACTTATCTCCGGTCGCGCATATGTAAAGATAGTTGTGTACAAAATATATGTATATAGTGGAACTTTGGTGGTTGCTTTACCTTATGTTTTTATTTTATTGTATGTTAATTATTTATATCTCTCGATTAGCCTATAGTATAATCAGGAGTAATCTCTCCTATATTTATGCTACTGCCCCAGGAGTAGCAGAGTAGTTAGGAGGGTGTTACATTATGGTATCAAAGGGACTATCCTATCAGCCTGAAGGATTTGGACGGCTATGCTTCTGTAGTAATTGTTATGCATTAAGATGTATATATAGATATACGTGTGTGTATGACTGCGGTTAGAAATGTTGTGGGTTACCCACACTTGGAATGGTATTGAGCTGATCAACTCAACATTTTGTTTGGTGTGACAGGAATCAATGACTTCAAATTGGCAAACAGGAGCAGAAGCAGGAACAACGTTGAAATGATGAATACTTTCGTGAGATGGCGGCAATGAGAGAAGCTGTCGTTGCTAACCGAATGATGGAAATATTGAACCGTAATGAGAATCAAAATCTGCCGGTAACCCTGAGGAAACGAAGGGATGCAGAATATCAAAATTGCCAGTTTCGGAAGGCAAACCCCCCGCCTTTTGGAGGAGCTTTAACCCCTGGAAGCAGAAGAATAGATCAAGGCGATGGAAAAGATCTTCTCCGTTGCCCCATAGAGATTCAAAAGGTGGCTTTTGGCACCTACATGTTAGAGGAGATGCGAAATTTTGGTGGGTTGGCACCAGGGGATTATTGAAGCTTCCAGATGAAGTTACTGGGATGTCTTCAAAGAGGCTTTCTACCATAAATACTTCCCTGCCTTTGTGAGGAACGCGAAGGAGTTAGAGTTCATGGCTCTTAAACAAGGACCTATGAGTGTAACGGATATACTGCTAAATTTGAAGAGCTTTGCAAGTTTTCTACAATTTACCAACGAGACCCAGATGAAGCTTGGAAGTATATGAAATATGAAGGGGGTTTACGTGAAGATATAGAGCTTAAGCCTCCTGAGATTCGAGACTATCCTACTTTGGTAAATAAATGCCGCGAGCGGAGGAGTCTAACAAGAAGCTAGCAAGCTTTAAGTATGCGCAAAACAATGCTAGAAGAGGATTAGCACCCCAAGGCCCCCCATTCAAGCCTGTCGATTCAGCGGAGGAGAAGATTTCCACCTAACAAGAACAGGTAATAGAGGAAAACAACTTCAGCCAGATACCAGAGATAGGATGAGAGTGCCTGAAGTGTGGAAAACACCATGGAAACAGGCCTTGCTGGCAACACAAATTGTTTGTTTCGGCTGGGAAACCGAGACACAAGATATTTAAGTGCCCCAACAAGAAAAGTCACTGCCCCCAAACCACAACAACATGCACGTGTTTTCACTATAAGTGCCAAGGAAGCTCTCAATCTTCCATTCTAATCCGAGGTAAGTGTGAAATAAATGGTAATATCCTAGGTATACTATATGATTCGGTGCCACTCATTCTTTCATCTCCCATGACTGTGTACAAAAGTTGCAATTATCTGTGTTCTAATTGCCTTATGATCTTCTTGTATCTACTCCTACGCGGTCCTATTAGAACTTGTTATGCATGCATGAATCTTCCTCTTTTTATAGGTACTAGGAGATTTATTGCTAACCTAGTTTGTCTTCCCTTGTCCGGCTTAGATGTAATCTTAGGTATAGATTGGCTAGTACCCAATGATGTTCTTTTACATTGCCCAAATAGAGTTGCTATGTTTCTTTCTACCCGTATCCTTTTTCTTTTTACTTAGACCTAGTGATACCTAACTCTAGTAAGGTGGACCGTCAGGAATATGTTCTCCTCTAGCTAGTGAAACTGAAGGTGATCATGAGTTGAATGGAATCCCAATGGTGAGAGAATATCCAGATGTCTTTCCAGCATATCCTAGAATTTCCTTGAAAGAGAAATTGAATTCTCCATTGAATTGATCTAGGAATTGGGTCCTATTTCAATTTCCCCTTACAGGATGTCCCCTTTAGAGTTGAAGGAATTAAGTCACAGATTGAGAGTTGTTGGGAAAACATTTCATTAGACCAAGTGCCTCTCCATGGGGAGCCCCTATTCTTCTGTAAAGAAAAAGGATGGAGGTATGAGACTTTGTGTGGATTATAGGCAATCTGAATAAGGTGACAATCAAGAACAAATACCATTTGACAAGGATCGACGACCTCATGTATCAATTAGGCAACCGTATTCTCAAAGATCGATCTTAGATCAGGTTACCATCAATTCGAGTTTGGGATGAGGACATTCCCAAAACTGCTTTTAGGACTCGATATGGACATTATGAATATAGGGTGATGTCTTTTGGATTAACCAATGCTCCAGCTGTATTTATGGACTATATGAACCAAATCTTTCGCCCTTACTTGGATAAATTTGTGGTTGTCTTTATAGACGACATACTTATCTATTCAAGGACTGAGGAAGAGCATGCAGCATCTTAGGATTGTGTTACAAATCCTAAGAGAAAGGAAATTGTATGCCAAGTTGTCAAAGTGTGAATTCTAGATGGAAGAAGTTAAGTTCTTAGGTCATATAGTTCTACCTGGAATCTCTGTAGATCCAAGGAAGGTGAATGAGGACTTCATCGGGATCGACCAACAACAGTGACTAAAGATTCAAAGTTTCCTCGGGTTAGTAGGATACTATAGACGTTTTATTATGGGCTTCTCTCAATAGCCCTACCTTTGACTAAGTTGACCCGAAGAACACCCCTTTCAAGTGGACACCAGAATGTGAAAATAGTTTCCAGAGTTGAAGCAAAGGTTGACCATGGCCCCAATTAGTATTACCCGATCTTCATGAACCCTTTGAGGTCTATTATGATGCTTCCAGGAAGGGTTTGGGATGTGTGTTAATGCAGAACCAACGTAGTCGCTTACGCTTTAATAGTGAAACCCATAAAGTAAGCTATCCAACACATGATCTAGAACTTGCAGCTTGGTCTTTGCTCTAAAGATCCTGACACCATCTATATAGTGTGAGTTTAATGTTTTTCTGACCACAAAAGTTTAAAATATCTTTTTGACCAAAAGAATTAATATGAGACAAAGGAGATGGATGGAGTTCCTTAAGAATTATGAGTTCAGTTTGAATTACCATCCTAAGGCGATGTTGTTGTGACCGCCTTTAGCTAAACCTTAAGTGTAGCATGTTTGATGATTAAAGAGACGGAATTGGTGGAAAGCTTTAAAAAGCTTAGTTTGGATATGTCTCTGACCCTTATGTTAACAGGATACCTTATCATGAAATGCATGGCAATGCAAGGTCGGAGATACTAATTTCAATCATGAAAGATATTCATAGATCATAACAATCATAACATGACTTTCTTTCTCTTATCTTTTAGGTGACTTAGATTATTTCTTTCTCTCATTTGGGGCCACCCTATTCTCTTGCCTTTTGAGAGTTCTAGGTTATGAGCTCATACCTCACTAGTCGTCACTAGCATAATCTTATCCTATGATAAGTTAACACCTGACTCTTGGAGTGCCGGATAGGGGGCAATAGGATCACCTTTCATAACCTTTAATTTGGAGTCCAAAGGATCACTTCCTCATTGGATCACCTCTCATAACCTTTAATTCAGGAGTCTAGAGGATCATTTCCACATATTTTTATGTCACCTTTATATTAGCATATTATGTTAAGATGCAAAGTCATAACCATATCATATACTTTTCCCATGTTCTTTTGAACCTATGCAACTTTAAGATATTCCAAGTGAAATTCTAACATGCCATATTTATTCAAAATCAAATAACTAAACATGTAACTCCTCAATTTCATATAATTCCTCAAGCATATGGGAAATCATAACAATTTACAGGATAAGTACTTTAATTCGTATCCTTATAGCAATACAACAAGCAACCTTGGATTAGTAGCATAAATTAGAGAGCTTAGTAAAAGATGTTTACATTTTATTAAGACATATATATTGCATGAGTCAAAGACCTCATGTGAGTTAAAATGGTGAGTCTTGAGTACAAGGTTAACCAAGTGATGGCATAATTTAAACATGTAATGCAAACTTTATTTTTAATCTTGGCATTATAGGGTGATGGCAAGAAAAACATAAATATGCTATGCAAAACTTTGAATTTAAATATGAGAATGCAATCTCTAGTTTTTAAATCTTTAAGTTTAGGTGATGACTTGAAAATAAATATGCTAGACAAGAAATGTAAACATGAATGCAAGTTCAATTCTTTATTTTAGTGCTCTAGGCCTCTTAGAGTATTTACTTAAATCACATTTCAACTTTAAGGTTGAAATAGGCATGCTTTGAAGTTAATTAATTAAGTGATATGAAAATGCAAGCTCTTGTTTTAATCTTTAAGTTTAAGTGATGGCTTAAAAAGTAAATATGCTAAGCCAGGAAATGTAAATATGAATGCAAGTCCAATTCTTTATTTTAGTGCTCTAGGCCTCTTAGAATATTTACTCTAAATCACATTTCAACTTTAATGTTGAAATAGGTAGGCTTCGAGATTATTCATTTAGGTGATCATGTAAACATGATATCAAGGCTTAATTATAAATATGTAATGCAAAGACTTGAAATATAAATATGGATGCATTTCTTTGAGTCCTAAGCTCAAGACTTCCATTCTAACAACATAATATCATTATTTGCTAAAAACTCTTAAAAGTGAAACCTTCAAGCTTTAGAGGTGAAAGAAATGATGGTTTTGCAACCAACACCCAAGACTCTCATCATCAAGCTCTGGTTTCTTCATGATGTAGGGCATAAGGCCGAAAAACAAAGAGAAGGAAAGGAAAACGAAGAACCGAAAATGAGAAAGGAAAAATATCTTAATATCAGAGTAATACAAGAGAAAAGAATAGTAATTCCTTAAAACAACTCCCTACCAAAGATGTTTTTCTTTTAAAGAGGAAAACTTGATCTGAATGAGATGAGAAGAACAATTTCTTCTTGGTGTTGATGATGGTTTCTGCCAAGAGGCAAAGGAAAGAAAGAAAGGTTTGTCTTGGGTTCTTGATCTTGGAAATGGAGAGGTTATGCATTTAGAGGAAAGTTTATGGTGTTTGTGTGGCACTTTGTGTTTAGGAAATGGTGGAGGATGGTGGCTCTTAGAAGAATGAAGAAAAAGAAGAAGAAGGAGAATTCTTAAAGCTTGAGAAAGAAAGCTTTGAAGTTGTGAAAATGAGCAAATATTACAAGCTTTCCTTGATGCCTATTTATAGAAAAAATGAAACACATGGAGTGTCATGGGGGAGGAGTGGCTAGTGGCTTCTTGGAGGAAAAGGAAGAGAAAAATATCTTTACATGGTATGGCTTTGGGTATGGCTAGCTATGGTCCAAAGCATGGTTCAAGGTATAGGTAAGCATGGTTCTTTAAGCATATTTTTATTGAATTTCAACATGTGATGGATGAATTTGGGAGAAGTAGCCGGTCATATTAGGAGTATTTGGGGGAAAGAAAATCTCATTTTAATGTTGGTTTATGTGTGTGTTTAGAAGTTGATTTGGTTAGGTTATGGATTAAGGGTTGTAATATAGTGTTTTAGGTGAGAAATGGGTAATTAAGATGGCTCAAGACAAGATTAAAGAGTGCTCTTGCTTGATTAATGCAAACCCACCTTTATTGGGGAGGAA
The DNA here is from genome assembly GCA_030441495.1 of Dalbergia oliveri. Classification (NCBI taxonomy): domain Eukaryota; kingdom Viridiplantae; phylum Streptophyta; class Magnoliopsida; order Fabales; family Fabaceae; genus Dalbergia; species Dalbergia oliveri. Next base: position 749,079 of record JAMLFY010000021.1, read on the forward strand.
TCTCATCATGTGACCATTTCCATAATTTAAGGAAATTGGAATAGGGATTTTACTATTCATGAAAATGTGACATAAAGTCTTAATTGAGTTTCTCTAAGCAATCTTAGGTTCTAATTAACCATAATTAATTATTTTGACTCTAGATTAATTACCAAAATTAATTAATCTTTGATTAAAGCCTAATATTGCTTAGGTTTTCTTAATTATATTGTTAGGCCTGTCATATATCATTTCAGGGGCAAAATGGTAATTTTGCACAAATACTACCCGAAATCACCTGGGCCTATACAATTATCAGTAGTCACTTATAATTAGCATTTCAAACTTCTTGGAGAAGTTTCAGGCTCACTATACCCCGTAACACGCCTAAGGGTATTTTGGTCATTTTGCGCATCGGAACTCAAAAATAAGATTCTTCTCTATTAGCATACATAACACATGTAATCCCCTTTCATCATCAAAACATCCCTTGGAGGATGGCCGGGGCGGCGACTCATTTTCCTGGTAAAATAACCTTAGGAGTATTTTGGTCATTTTTATACGGAAAATTCCTGGTTACACCTCTATGTAGGAAATGCACTATGACCCGATCAATTGGTCCTATGATTTTGTGGGTTATTGTACAGTTTGTTTGTACATCTTTATGGATTGTCCCTTTACGCATCCCATTTCTAGTAATTGGTTCTCCACTCCCCTTTCCCTGATCCTGCCTTCGAGCGTTACGTCTGGAAAAGCTCAGGTATCCACATACTCACTCCATTGCATCATCTGTTCGAGACTTCCCAGTACATGCCCCAGTCACCACCGTTCCGTTGGGTCATGGTCGGACCTCTCAGAGGATCTACCCTCCCGTCACCCCTCAGGTGGGTCTGCCCATTGTCCCTATAGAGGTGGGGGTTGATAATGACGGAGAGGCCATGGTCATGCAGCCAACAAAAGGAGCGGAGGCTGTATGTAGGCGCCACCCATCCTCACTCGAGGCACCCATGTCCGACCCACGGGACTTTATGCCATACGAGACAAGTTGATTCGTGTTTTTCACTCCTAACATTCTGAGCAGGAGAGTGAGGAGAGGAATATTATGCTAGTTTATTTTGTGTTCGATTGCTATTGTTCATCTTGGATTACTTGGACTCAACTTAAGCTCAGTTGGTGGGTAGTGTGTTTTGGTGCTTGATATGGAATGGTTAATACTTATGCTATAACTATATATCATGATGTGGTTGTAACATCCTCCCAGTACAACGTCATTCTTAAGTCATGACATTATGCTTAGGAGTTGTTACTTATAAATTAGCGAACCTTTCTTAGTTATCTATAGCAATATTGATCAAGTCGAGTAGTAACTAATTCGTGGTTCTACTAAATATACACAACAAATACACAAAACATTTATTTATTTCATAAGTAAATACAAAAGGAAGCTCTTTTATGAGCTTGAATACATACATGTTCTCGTTCGTGTACAAACATATACACACCACTAAGTACCATATAATAAAAACACTAACTACTAAACTACTTGAATCTATTCCTTTAGTGTAGCAACCTCGTAGTCCTTCTGGATCAACCTGGAGGTGACACGGAAACACAAAAAATGTAGGTGAGAATTACACAATTCTCAATAGGATAACTCCAGATACACAATCATAAATGTCATCGTCATCGCCCAGCCACTTCGGTTTTATTAGAAAAATGTGATCATGTAATGTAAACTAAAGATTCATTTTAAAGTTTCAAAATCATCTTTCTGAAGTGGGTAGCTTTTATTATTCAATCACTTAATATACACACATAATACTACTCAATAGCATAGTATTATATTTTGAAATATACGTGCCCTCAGGACATTAAAGGAACTTTTCTTTTTCATGCCCATTAAAAGAGACTTTCTCTGCCCATTAAAGAGGACTTTCCGTGCCCATAAAAGGGGACTTTTCTCTGCCCTTTACACATTTAGGGGACTTTTTCGTGCCCTCCACATAATATAGGGGACTTTGATTTCTCTACTTAGAACATATACCATCATCAAGTTCACATATAAACAATCAATCACAAATGACTCTCATTCATTTCTCATAAACCAAACCTTAAAGTCACTATCATGCATTCATACACCATAGACTTGGAATAGATATCAAAATATCATAATTTCTAGCCATTCTCACATTCCAGCACCTTGGCAGAGTTATTGTTCTGGGTACAACATTTAATTACCATACCAAACAACTATCCCAAGAGCCACAAAAATTCTGTATGACACTTTAATGTGTCTAGGATAACCTGTAAAAATTTCAGGACAAACAGAGCTCTATAACTACTTCAGTAAAATATACAAATCTAGTGGTCAGGGGCCACCAATTCACAGACCAGATCCAGGTTCCCTTAATTTTTAACCCTAGAAATTGATGGAACCAATGCATAAGAAAATTTACAGTGACACTTATATATGTTATTGACTTCAGGTAAAAATTTCATGAGCTAGATCAATCAATTGCTATAATAATAAATTCGGACAAATTTGTTACTTCAGTTTCAACAACCAGGACAGCATCAGACACATTTCGGTTCTTGATTTTCTTGAGGCAGAAAACTTTAAAATTAACACCCAAGAAAATTTATGTAGTCAGTTTAAGATGTCCACTACAACATATAATTTTTGTAGAGCATTTAATTAGCCACAAATATACTAGAAAATTCGTGATTAATGATTGCTTCCAGGAAAACTAGGAATCCATAAGTCTAGTCCCAATTTCCTTTGATAAAAACCCCTTTTTAACACCATCCAAACACACCAACAAAATTCACACATCAATATCAACATCATATCAGTCAATACAACCAAAAATTTCGGACATATCTCAACCCAAAACAGATCGGAAAAATTTGACAAGAAAAGGCAGCACAAACCCTACTTGTAGCAACTTAGTGGATATTTGGCTCCAAGATGATCCAAGCTTGATTCCTTCCACTCCAAAGCTACCAAACTAACTTCAAACCCTCCTTAAATCAGTGAGGGAGTGAGGTATCAAGGTGAGGATTGATGGAGATTTGAGATTTTAATCGGTTAGATTTGTAGGTATTGATGTGTAGAACAAGTTTAATGAAGGAACTTTGAGGTTTCCACAACTCTAGGCTAGGGTTTTTGGGCTTAGAACTCAAGATCAAGCTCAAGAAGATGAAAATGGTGGCTGGTTCTTCTCTCCTTGAAGGCTGCACGAAATTTTGGAGAAGAAAATGATAAGGTTAGGTGGCTTGGAGGAGAAGTTGATGACTTGTTTATTTTGCATTGAATGCTTGAAGATATTTTGTGGTAAAGCAAAATGGATGGCTAAGATTTAATCTTGGATTCCAAGATTAAATCTGGCCTTCACATACTCTAAAGAGGTGGATATTATCCATTGATTATGATGGAAATATCTTTCGATGTTAGAAACGCACATCGAAATCTCACCGAATGGGTAAAACACTTAATTGATTGAATCATATTGCCCAAAATTAATTTGAAGTATAAAATTATCATTCTCACCTATTTCTAACCTTATTCCCATGTTTCCTAATTTTGGACTCCTGGTCCGAATCTAGGTTTCAGCGTCCTGGCGGGCAGATGGGGCCCACAAGGTTATTCATGAACAGAAATTTTTTTTGTTGGACAGGTCCATTGGGCCGCCTCATCATTTCTAAACTATTAGATTTTTGAAATTATGATTAATAAAGCTCAAATTAATTTTTAATTAAATTTTAGGGTGTTACATTACATGTAACGCCCGGGACGAGCAGAGAGTGATCGCCGTGAAGAGGCATGAACAAGGAGCGGCTCCTGCCTTCAAGCGGGTACATGAATGAACCGGTACACACCAATAAGAGGGATCTTAGTTTATAGGTATGGGACTATCAGTTAAAAGGGCTTATATGAATTGATTGGTACTACCTATGCCACAAAGATGCATCTTCTTTTTAGATATCCATTAGAAGAACTCCCAGGTAAGCGTGCTTGACTTGGGGTAATTTTGGATGGGTGACCTCCTAGGAAGTTTTCTAAGGAAGCGTGAGTGACAAAGCACGTTGAAAAGACCGTGTTGGTTTGTAGGGACAATCGACAATCCATAAAGCAAGGGGATGTTACAAATGGTATCAGAGCCTACACCTCTCCCAGACGGTGTGGTTCGGGACGAACCAAGCGGAAGCGTGGGCATGGCGGGACGAGGCGGGAGTTATGGTAAGGGGCACGGACAAGGAGCGGCTCTTGCGCCAGCGGAGGGGTACATGAATGAACCGATTACACACCCGAATGAGAGGATCTGAGTTTGTATAGGTATGGGACTATACAGTTAAGGAGGGCTTATATGAATTGATTGGTACTACCTATGCCACAAAGATGCATCTTTCTTTTCGGAGTCCATCACGAAGAACTTGCAGTTAAGCGTGCTTGACTTGGGTAATTTTGGGATGGGTGACCTCCTGGGAAGTTTTCTCAGGAAGCGTATGAGTGAGGACAAAGCACGCTGAAAATGTAACATCCTCCCAAGTACAACCCCATTCTTAAGCCATGGCGCCATACTTGAGAGTTGTTACTTCCTAATTAGGACCTTTCTTAAATATCTATAGCAAACTCGATCGCCTTGTAAAGTAACTAAGCATAATGATAATAACACATATTATAAGGAAAATACAACATTTATTAAATACATATTCAAATACAAAAGGAAGCTCAGAGGAGCTTTAGTACATATATGTTCTCTAATACATTTACATAGACATCTATTCTACTAAGTAGAACATATCAAAAGCATTAACTACTACATATTGCTGTTCCGAGTTCCTTTGCGTAGCGGCATCGTAGTCCCTAGCTTAACCTGGAAGCGACATGGGAACACAGAAACACATAGGGGTGAGAATTACACAATTCTCAGGAGGGCAATTCCCCAATCACATACTTATAATGTCATCGTCATCACCCCAGCCACTTCGGTTTATTAAGAAAGTGTGAATCATGCAACATATATCACGGTTCATTTTAAAGTTCTAAAATCATCCTTCCGAAGTGGATTCTTTTTAGTACTCAATCACTTGATACAAATACATCATCATATAGAATATATACTATCAAGTTTTAACTTAAATACATTGGTCTCAACATAGATGTTAAAATCATTCTCATCTTCACGTGCCCTCAATATGTCGAAGGGATCTCATATATATAATTCTTATCCTTACGTGCCCTTGGTACATCGAAGGGGATCTCATATTGTTTCTTACTTTCCATGCCCTTGACCTACCGAAAGGGATCTTTTCATGCCCTTGACATATTTAAGGGATCTCATCTTTACTTAGCACACACATCATTATCAAGCTCACATATACAAGTATCACAATCATATGTGTAACATCATCATTAAATTCACATAGTATGGATAAGATCAAGTCAGTGCATTTTCTCTTTTCATCGACATAGGAAAGACTTAGTTATACCCAACGGGTATCTCCGTGGACAATTCCACAATAAGTAATTTATACCAAATGGTATTTGTAGTGGATTACACCACACAAGGGAAATAGTCTGCTATCAGGACGAGCTTAGTCCTATACGTGGTCATCGAACTTCATTTTTTTCCATTTCCGAATCCCACATAGATCTATTCCTAGCCGATACGTCTACCGACTCAAGATAAATTTTTGGGAAGTTACTACTTTCGCCTTCCCTCATTCAATCTAAGTCTTGTTTCTGTTTTGTCCATATGTCAGAACATGCACGACTGAAATCCATATATATTCTCTTTCTCATATCAGTGCATCAAGTACTTTTCTCCTTTTCCAAATACATACATAATGCATATACAGACATTCACTCACAATATAATCTCAATCATGCCTCTACCATGCTTTTACATGTCACAAGTCAAAAGGGACTTCATCCCTCTCTATTTGCCCCCACAATTCGGAGGGATCTCAATTCACTTTACTTGCCTTCGACAAATCGAAGGGATCTCAATTCACTCTACTTGCCTTTGACAAGTCAAAGGGATCTCATGTTTCTTTTGGCCATAGAATTTAATTCAACATACCATTATTGCCTACATAAAACACATACAGACATTCATTCACAAGGAATTCTCATTTGTGTCCAAAACATCAATCTTTAAACTATCCAATATGCAATCACACGTCACCATCACATGTAGACCTTTCAATTATATAAGATGTTCATCCATGTCATTATGAATAAGCATTCGAAACAATTGGCATGCATTCCTAAGTCATACATTTGGACTAGATATCATATTACCACAAACTTTCAGCCATTTTTACTTTCCAGCACTTTGGCAGAGTTATTGTCCTAGGTGCAACATTTTATTACCATACTAAACGACCATTCCAACCTTAAGGAAAATTTCACATGACACTTCAATGTGTCTAAAACAACCTGTAAAAATTTCAGGGCAATCAGAGTTATATAACTACTTCAATAAAATAGGCAATTCTGGTGGTCAGAAGCCACAAATTCATAGTCCAGACTTGTGTTCTCAGAATTTTTAGCCCTAGAATTCGATGGAATCATGGTACAAGAAAATTCACAGAGGTATTTCAACATGTTATTAGTCTTGTGTAAAAATTTCAGGAGCTAAATCAATCAATTTCTATGGTGAAAAATTCGGGTAAGTTTATCACTTTAGTTCCAACAACACAGACAGCAGCAGGTACAATTCGGTTCTCAATTTTTTTGAGGTATCAAACCTTAGAATTAACTCCTAAGAAAATTCGTGTGTATAGTTTAAGAGGTTAACTACAACATATAATTTTCATGGCTCATGAAACCACCCAAAAAATTTCCAGAAAATTCGTGACAAATTCTGATCACAGAACAGAAACCAGTCCAGCAACCTAGTTCCAACTTCACTTGAGAGAAAACCATTTTTAAAACCATCCAAACCCAACACAAAAATTCATACATCAATATCAATATGTTAATCATCAATATCATCAAAAATTTCGGAATTAGGGTAAGCCAAAACAGAATTGAAAAATTGCACAAGAAAAGCAGCAGAAAACCCTACTTTGAGAGCTCTTGAGCTCTATGCTCCAAATGATGCTCTAGAGTGTTTTTGCTTCACTTCAAAGCTTCCCCACCAACATCAAACCCTTCCTTTAACCTCTGATTGTGTGCCCTCAAGGTTGGAAAAAGTGATGGATTCAAATTCTAATCGGTTAGATTTGTAAAGAATTAAGTGTAGAACAAGTTTGGTGAAGAAGTTTTGATGTTTTAACAACTCTAGCTTAGGGTTTTTGATGTTAGAACTCAAGATTAAGCTCAAGGGAACAAAAATGGTGGCTGTTCTCTTCTCCCCTTGCTGGCCACGAAATGGAGGTGTTTTCTTTAAGAAGAATGGGTGACTAGGCTTGTTATTAATGGCAAGTCAAGATATTTGTCAAGGAAATGATTAACTTGATGACAAGGCAAGGATGGATGGCTAGGATTTGATCTTGGATTCCAAGATGAAATCTTGGCCTTCCACATGTCTTGATTAGGTGGGTAGCATCCATTTGTGGTAATGAAGTGTCTTTCGGTGTTAAAAACCGCACACGAAATCTCACCGAACGGTAAACGCCGTACCGATTAAACCGATATTACCCGAAAATTAATTTCAGGTATAAAATCATCATTCCTACCTATTTCTAACCTTGTTCCCATGTTTTCCTAATTTTGGGCACCTCCATGGCCCAAATCTAGGGTTTCAGCTATCAGGCTGGGGCCCACAAGGTTACTATTCACCCCGCCCGAAATTTTTTTTTTTTTTTTATTTTTTTTTATACGTCCGTTGGCCGCCCTCATCATCGCTACATAGTTATATTTTTGAAATTACAAATAACAAAGCTCAAATTAATTTTTGAATGATTTTTGGATGTTACATTACCACCCACCTTAAAAAGAATTTTGCCCTCAAAATTCCTTTGAAAACAATTCTCAAAAGACAAACTTTCATAAATCAAACAAGGAATTCACACACAATTCAAACAGTTCAATCAAATCCTAAACGTCCTACCTTAGGTCGAATTCTTGGGTGGTGACATCCCTTCAGCAATTATGGTGAATACCCTACTTTGTCGTTGTGGTTTGTGTCCTCATATCGGAGCCATGTCCAGAGGGTACTCATCATGTGGTCCGGTTCAAGTTCCTCGTTCCTAGTACGTCCACGGTCTGCCATTGGTTCCTGAACACACTAAACAAAGATATTGAGTTGATCAGGCTCAACACTAAGTTAAGTGTGATAGCAACCAACTACAACACCACTAGACTGTCATGCATATCTAAACCCTATATCTTATCATATAGATAAGATTCAAGGCATGACTTATCTAACTTTGGAAGCATAGTCAGTCCATTCCTCAAGGTCCTACAAGGATGAACCTCTTATACCATAATGTAACATCCTCCCAAGTACAACCCCATTCTTAAGCCATGGCGCCATACTTGAGAGTTGTTACTTCCTAATTAGCGGACCTTTCTTAAATATCTATAGCAAACTCGATCGCCTTGTAAAGTAACTAAGCATAATGATAATAACACATATTATAAGGAAAATACAACATTTATTAAATACATATTCAAATACAAAAGGAAGCTCAGAGGAGCTTTAGTACATATATGTTCTCTAATACATTTACATAGACATCTATTCTACTAAGTAGAACATATCAAAAGCATTAACTACTACATATTGCTGTTCCGAGTTCCTTTGCGTAGCGGCATCGTAGTCCCCTAGCTTAACCTGAAGCGACATGGGAACACAGAACACATAGGGGTGAGAATTACACAATTCTCAGGAGGGCAATTCCCCAATCACATACTTATAATGTCATCGTCATCACCCCAGCCACTTCGGTTTATTAAGAAAGTGTGAATCATGCAACATATATCACGGTTCATTTTAAAGTTCTAAAATCATCCTTCCGAAGTGGATTCTTTTTAGTACTCAATCACTTGATACAAATACATCATCATATAGAATATATACTATCAAGTTTTAACTTAAATACATTGGTCTCAACATAGATGTTAAAATCATTCTCATCTTCACGTGCCCTCAATATGTCGAAGGGGATCTCATATATATAATTCTTATCCTTACGTGCCCTTGGTACATCGAAGGGGATCTCATATTGTTTCTTACTTTCCATGCCCTTGACCTACCGAAGGGATCTTTCATGCCCTTGACATATTTAAGGGATCTCATCTTTACTTAGCACACACATCATTATCAAGCTCACATATACAAGTATCACAATCATATGTGTAACATCATCATTAAATTCACATAGTATGGATAAGATCAAGTCAGTGCATTTTCTCTTTTCATCGACATAGGAAAGACTTAGTTATACCCAACGGGTATCTGCGTGGACAATTCCACAATAAGTAATTTATACCAAATGGTATTTGTAGTGGATTACACCACACAAGGGAAATAGTCTGCTGATCAGGACGAGCTCAGTCCTATACGTGGTCATCGAACTTCATTTTTTTCCATTTTCGAATCCCACAGATCTATTCCTAGCCGATACGTCTACCGACTCAAGATAAATTTTTGGGAAGTTACTACTTTCGCCTTCCCTCATTCAATCTAAGTCTTGTTTCTGTTTTGTCCATATGTCAGAACATACGACTGAAATCCATATATATTCTCTTTTCTCATATCAGTGCATCAAGTACTTTTCTCCTTTTCCAAATACATACATAATGCATATACAGACATTCACTCACAATATAATCTCAATCATGCCTCTACCATGCTTTTACATGTCACAAGTCAAAAAGGGACTTCATCCCTCTCTATTTGCCCCCACAATTCGGAGGGATCTCAATTCACTTTACTTGCCTTCGACAAATCGAAGGGATCTCAATTCACTCTACTTGCCTTTGACAAGTCAAAGGGATCTCATGTTTCTTTTGGCCATAGAATTTAATTCAACATACCATTATTGCCTACATAAAACACATACAGACATTCATTCACAAGGAATTCTCATTTGTGTCCAAAACATCAATCTTTAAACTATCCAATATGCAATCACACGTCACCATCACATGTAGACCTTTCAATTATATAAGATGTTCATCCATGTCATTATGAATAAGCATTCGAAACAATTGGCATGCATTCCTAAGTCATACATTTGGACTAGATATCATATTACCACAAACTTTCAGCCATTTTTACTTTCCAGCACTTTGGCAGAGTTATTGTCCTAGGTGCAACATTTTATTACCATACTAAACGACCATTCCAACCTTAAGGAAAATTTCACATGACACTTCAATGTGTCTAAAACAACCTGTAAAAATTTCAGGGCAATCAGAGTTATATAACTACTTCAATAAAATAGGCAATTCTGGTGGTCAGAAGCCACAAATTCATAGTCCAGACTTGTGTTCTCAGAATTTTTAGCCCTAGAATTCGATGGAATCATGGTACAAGAAAATTCACAGAGGTATTTCAACATGTTATTAGTCTTGTGTAAAAATTTCAGGAGCTAAATCAATCAATTTCTATGGTGAAAAATTCGGGTAAGTTTATCACTTTAGTTCCAACAACACAGACAGCAGCAGGTACAATTCGGTTCTCAATTTTTTTGAGGTATCAAACCTTAGAATTAACTCCTAAGAAAATTCGTGTGTATAGTTTAAGAGGTTAACTACAACATATAATTTTCATGGCTCATGAAACCACCCAAAAAATTTCCAGAAAATTCGTGACAAATTCTGATCACAGAACAGAAACCAGTCCAGCAACCTAGTTCCAACTTCACTTGAGAGAAAACCATTTTTAAAACCATCCAAACCCAACACAAAAATTCATACATCAATATCAATATGTTAATCATCAATATCATCAAAAATTTCGGAATTAGGGTAAGCCAAAACAGAATTGAAAAATTGCACAAGAAAAGCAGCAGAAAACCCTACTTTGAGAGCTCTTGAGCTCTATGCTCCAAATGATGCTCTAGAGTGTTTTTGCTTCACTTCAAAGCTTCCCCACCAACATCAAACCCTTCCTTTAACCTCTGATTGTGTGCCCTCAAGGTTGGAAAAAGTGATGGATTCAAATTCTAATCGGTTAGATTTGTAAAGAATTAAGTGTAGAACAAGTTTGGTGAAGAAGTTTTGATGTTTTAACAACTCTAGCTTAGGGTTTTTGATGTTAGAACTCAAGATTAAGCTCAAGGGAACAAAAATGGTGGCTGTTCTCTTCTCCCCTTGCTGGCCACGAAATGGAGGTGTTTTCTTTAAGAAGAATGGGTGACTAGGCTTGTTATTAATGGCAAGTCAAGATATTTGTCAAGGAAATGATTAACTTGATGACAAGGCAAGGATGGATGGCTAGGATTTGATCTTGGATTCCAAGATGAAATCTTGGCCTTCCACATGTCTTGATTAGGTGGGTAGCATCCATTTGTGGTAATGAAAGTGTCTTTCGGTGTTAAAAACCGCACACGAAATCTCACCGAACGGGTAAACGCCGTACGATTAAAACGATATTACCCGAAAATTAATTTCAGGTATAAAATCATCATTCCTACCTATTTCTAACCTTGTTCCCATGTTTTCCTAATTTTGGGCACCTCCATGGCCCAAATCTAGGGTTTCAGCTATCCGCGGCCGGGGCCCACAAGGTTACTATTCACCCGGCCCGAAATTTTTTTTTTTTTTTTTATTATTTTTTTTTTTATACGTCCGTTGGGCCGCCCTCATCATCGCTACATAGTTATATTTTTGAAATTACAAATAACAAAGCTCAAATTAATTTTTGAATGATTTTTGGATGTTAGAAAGACCCGTGTTAGTTTGTAGGGACAGTGACAATCCATAAAGCAACGGGGATGTTACAAGTGGTTATGTTCATGTGATAGTTGTGTACATATGTAATTAGTTTTTATTTCTCCTTTCTATGTGCAAAAGACGATGGGTTTTACTTAATATGCATGACTCGCATTTTGTTTTTAAAAAAAGAAATTTACCTGTAATTTCATTAAAGTATTTTCAAGAGTTTAAATTAAAGAACTAGAATAAAAGAACAATAACTAATAATTAACTTAAATACGTCCTAGGCGTGTAGAGTTAAATATTAAGGTGTTACATGTGTACTCCCTATATTCCTTCAAAACCCTAAGGAAACCAAGGTGCCGCCTCATTTGGTGTCAGGAGACAAAGCCTAAGGATAAGGGATGCGGCTCTTAAAAAGATAGCTACGGAGAATGAAGTAAAAGGAAGAAAAAGAAAATTCATCCTTCTTGAAGATAGCTCCGATGAGAGTGAAAGGCTTGAAATAATCATAAGATATAGGGGAAAGCCTTGTAAATCATGCATGTCCTCAGAATCTAAGAAGCGACAAGCTCAAGTCTTCTGAACTCTGAATCTACTTCTAGGACGAGACGTCTTCAAGGAATAAGCCAACAAATGAAGAACTTGAGACAAGCTCACCTCAAGTCAATGCTCCTTTCCTCGCTTCGACTATCCCTTAAACCAACTACAACTTCGAATGTTGATCCTTTGTCAAGTCAAACCATCAGCTGAAACAAAGGTACACTGAAGTTCAATTGTTATTGCAAGAATAGCGCTTTATCAACAATCGGTCGGATCATATAGAAGCTCAATCATGTAGACACAAAGCAATTTTGCTAGAAATTCTTCAAGAGTTCATGACTTCCAGCACACCTCCTTTTTCCTGATGTCAAAGGGGGAGGAGAAAATAGAAGAAAATCTTATGCTAAGAAAATCAAGAGGAGCCGCTCAGAGATTTTTTCTTTTCAGCATCTGCATTTTTCTTATTTTTATGCTAAACATAAACATCTTTTTTTTTGTTACTTAAGTATTGTTTCTATTTTATTTTCAACTGTTCTTGATATTTCTTTTTACTTCTATACATTTTTTTAGCTTTTACTTTCCCCGTGACATATATATATATATATATATATATATATATATATATATATATATATACCTTGCTTAGCTAATCAAGCATACTATGCTAATGAATGAGTGATCTCTTACTTGCTTAATCTCTATATATCATTACACTAATGTTTCCTTCTATATGCTCAAGCTGGAACATACTATGCTTAATGCTCTGATACATGCTATGTTCTATACACACACACACACACACACACACACACGCACACACACACATACATATATATATATATATATATCCTTGTGCGAGCCTATGTGAAAGTTATGTTTTTTTTAAGCTTTGCTTTACAAAATTACATACTCTGATTCTTATATGAAAAGTTTCTTAGCTCATAATATAAGCTCAAAATTGCTTTTGCTTTGTTTTATTTGGGATTGTTCCTTATTGAGCTTTAGAAACCTTTTGTTGCATATGCTGATGATATTAGATTAAGGTTTCTATGTGTGTTAGAAACTACTCCCTAATCGAGTTCTCATACATGTTTTGATACGCCTTGTAACATAAGCATCTGATTTCAAAAATTAGTGTGGATAAAGATGTACTGAATAAGAAAGTTTTTATTGACAGAAAATCAAGTTGTTTTTATCAAAATGGCTTAAACAATGATATCTTTTTCAATATACCCTTATACCTCTCATAAGTACTCTGAGTAATTTAAGAAACTTCATTGTCAAACAAAATAACTATGATTTAAGTCACTTAAGGCTATAAAATGTTTTTGATAATATCTACATCATGTCTTAAGAAAAAGACTTCCTGAAAATCACATCATGTGATGAGTTGAAAGAATATTGCTTATCACGCTATATTTCCAATAACATTTCTTTCAATATCTCTTCAAAAGATTTTCTTCAAATTGTTTTATCATCATCAAAAGGGGGAGATTGTTAGCTTCAGAAACCCTAGAAAAGCTTCAAGGTAATATGTTTTGAATGATAACAAAACCAATTTAAGGAAAATATTTTGAAGAATGACTAATGTCTACCTTGAGTTTTAAGGAATAGCAACAGGTTCTTTCATTGGCATAATATGGCTCCATTAGCGTGAATAATTCTCACTTTATATGTGGAAACATGTTTTATCTCGTATATAGAGATTGAATCTAAATGGAAGTGATAATTATATAAAAAATCGAGCATATACATGCCTAACGGATAAAAAAAATCCAATACAAGAAACCAAGACTCTGGACTTTAGAAAGTAGCACTGGACTTCAGAAAGTATGCTAAGAATGAAGATATCAATCAAACTCTAAAACCAAAGTGTTCTACGATCTTCAATCATTATGTTTGCAATCTTTTTATCATCAACGAGCTCTGATTGAAGACTAGAAGACCAAAGATTCATCAAAGAACTAATATCGTACATTAGAAAGCTCACTTAAAGTGAAACAGTGTCTGGACAAGAAAGGAGGGAAATTTGAAATTCAAGTTTAAAAGTCAAACCCGTCAACTTGGTGTGTCATCTCTTCTGAATTGGTCAACTACCCAGTTTCTAGAAGGAAGTGTTCAAAGACCATGATCAAAAAGTAAAAAGTAGTTTCGAAAGGACCTAGAAACCTTAACTTTACAATGGCTTTTACAACATATCTGACAAATAGTCAAGCTAGTCTTCTAGATCACTTTCCAAAACACAAACAGATGATCAACACGTGTCACTTAGAGAATTGATCAAGGGCAATGGTCATAAATGAAGACCATCTATAAATAGAGATATTGTGCTTTCAAAGAAACAGATATTGACATTGCACAAGTGCTAAAAATTTGTGAAAATTTCTCCTCATCTCTTGTAAAGTTCATTACATCTTGTAATCAGTTTCCTTGTTTGTAAATTTTTTTTTTTATGTTCCATAATAGTTTATACATTCTTCCAAGGAAGAATAGCTAGAAAAAGTCATTCAAGTTATCCCAGGTCATTCATTGTATATATTAAGAAAACTTGAGTGTAAGTTAGTTTGAGTTGCAAACCCAAACAGAAACCTTTGTATCCTTGATCCAGGAGTGATCAGTGTGAGTTTAGCTTGGAGAGGCTAGTCAAAGACTACTTGCAACCCGATAGTAAAGTTGTTTACTGGTCAGGTTAGCTTGAAGCGGCTAGTCAAAGACTACTCAATTTAGCTTAGAGCTTGGTTAAAGACTACACGGTTCAGCTTAGAGAGGCTAGTGAATAACTACTTAGTTTTGTGACAGGAAGGGTTGTCTACTGGTACTTGAGCTTGGGAAGGTTATTGTAAATACTATCCAGTTTCCTTTCTTGGGTTGAGAAAAGTGTTAATGAAACTTAACGTGGTTAAGCTGGATGTGGTTGGCTAAACAAGTATAAAAATATTTGTGCAGTATCTTCTATTAGCTCTAGAACCCTTCTCGAAGGCTTTAATGAAATATGTTTTGAATGAAAACAAAGCCAATTTAAAAGAAAATACTTTGAAGAATGTCTATTGTTTATCTTGAGTTTCTTAAGTAGCAAAAGGTTCTACCGTTTGCATAATAGGGCATATTTCAGAAATAATTTCACTTTACATGTGCAAACATGCTATATCTCGTTTTAAGATATTTCAACAAAATGAAAGTGATAATTATGTCCAAATGTGAGATTAAAATGTCTAATGGTTGGAAGAAAAGTAATCAGTACAAGAAACCAAGATCTAGGACTTCAGAAAGTAGGACAAGACTTAGAAAGTATGCCTAAAATAAAGGTATCCATCAAAAACTGAAGCCAAAGTGTTCTACTATCTTCAATCATTGTTCTCGCAATGTTTTGCTCATCAACAAGCAATGATTGAAGAAGAAGACCCAAGAATCATCAAAATAATAATACCGCACATCAAAAATCTCACTTCCAGTGATACTGTGCGCTCTACAAAGAAATTGAGGGAATTTTTTTTGAAATTCAAATTTGAATTTGAAAAGTCAAAACCCTATGACAAAACTAGCGTGTCATCTCTTTTGTAGTCAAAACCCTGTGAAAGCTGGTCAACTACCTGAGCTTCTATAAGAAAATGTTTAGAAATCACATTCAGAAAGTAAGAGTCATTTCTAAAATAGCATCAAAAACCTTAATCTTGTAGCAACTTCTACAATAGCTCTGACAAACAAACAGGCTACTCTTCTAGACCTTTTCCAAGACACAAATGGATGATCAACACATGTCACTTAGAGATCTGATCAAAGACAATGGTCACAAGGAAGGCCATCTATAAATAGAGATGTTATGCTCAAACGATATTTGATTTTAACAACATACAAAAGCGAAAACTCTGTGAAAATTTCTCCTCATCTTCTTATCAAGTTCATTATATCTAGCAATCATTTTCTTTAGTTGTAAAAATCTTCTTTCTACTTTCTCTTATTGTTCATGCCTTTTTCCAAGGAAGAATATTTAGAAAGAAGTCTTTCAAGTGTTTCTCAAAACTTTTATTGTAAATCTTATAGACATTGAGTGTAGGTTAGTTTGAGTTGCAAACCCAAACACAAACCTTGTATCCTTAATGATCCAATAGTAATCGTGTGAGCTTAGCTTGGAGAGACTAGTCAAAGATTACTTGCAAGTGACAGTAAAGGTGTTATCCTGTCCCCATTAGCTTAGAGGCTATAGAAAGACTACTTGGTTCAACTTGAAGAGGCTAATAAATAACTACTTGGTTTATGAGGTAAAGGTTATACACTGGTCACTGTGAGCTTGAAAAGACTATTGTAAAGACTATCTTTGTTCTTTCTCTGTAAGAGAAAGGTTTAGTGGAACTCAATGGTTATTGAGAACTGGATGTAAGGTTGTTGCCGAACCAATATAAAAAATCTCGTAGTATTCTTTCTCATTCATCTCCTTTTTATTTCTATATTTGATTTATTTATTGTGTTAGTTCTAGAAAACTTTCTTTCACGAGTTTATTTCATTTTCAGAATGTTCACTTGTGAAGTCTCTAACACTATTTCTACTACACTTCAAGCTCATAGCTTGATAGTATCTTAAGTAAGTTTTTTTCAAAAACAAATAGGCAAAGAAAAGGCAAAATTAACCCCTTCTGTGCGCATTCTTACCTACAAGATTAGAGCTTGGCCTCTAAGGGTTGAGCATTCTAACATTTGTAGAGGACAAAGATTCGAAGGATAGATGGCACAAAATATGCATATAGCATAAGGACACTCCATTAATAGGTCATTGTAACACCCTAATATTTAACCCCAATACGCCTAGGACGTATCTCGATTAATTATTAGTTATTACTTCTCTTTAAATTCATTTACAAAATACTTAGCGGAAATTATAGGTAAATTCTTTTTTTTTTAAACATGTAAAACAAAGTGCGAGCCTTTGCGTGTAACATAAATGTAACGTGAAGCGGAAGAATAAATAAATCATACAGAACATAAACATTAAAGAACACATCAATCATGAACATCATTCTTCATCACATTAGTTAATATAGTTTAGTACATGACTACTGAAATATAAAGGAAACATAAAGTCTTACCCATACTATGGGTAGAGCTTGTAGTGCAATAACAGAAATAAGAAACATAATAACGAATACATGAACAGCCCAAGAGATACTCCCACAGAAGCAACCCTCCTCTAAAACCTATGGACGACGCAAATCCTTGGCGGAACGTGTCCTCGCTACCCTTATCAGCCACCAAAGGCACCGAAGGGGCGGAATCCTCCGAATAAGGATCGGCCAGTGAGTCCTCGGGAGGTCCCTCCCGCATCGACGTATGAGGGGCACATACTCCGGATAGTCGGCACGAGGATGATGGCCTGGACGTTCTCCGTCACGGGTCGCGTCCTCTCAAAAATCATGTCGTCGCCAAAGGGGGAAGTCAGAGTGAATGGAAGTTGGAGACTGGCAAGGCAAATGGGCGTCCCATGTATGCAAAAATGCGTATAGCACAATGACCCTCGAAGTGGTAGGCTGATGATCCGGATCATAGTGCAGTTCCACACGGGTGCATCAACGAAAATCACAAATGACGCCATCGATGTCTGGAGACATAACTGGAAAGAAACAGAGAGAGGTGAGAATCTTGCTAAAGAATCTCATAGGGAATCCTCTATCCTAGTGTCATCATTTACGTCCCTAGGAACCTTGGGTTTATTATAAAAAGGTTAAGCATGCATAGGTTCATTATGAGGTTTTCACAAGATATTTATCCAAGGTCCATGTTGTAACACCCTAATAATTAACCCAATACGCCTAGGTCGTATCTGATTAATTACTAGACTTTACTCTTTGCTTCAGTTCCTTAATCATGCTTTGAAAATACTTAGTGAAATTACGAGCCATTTTTTTTAAACATAATTGAAAATGTGAGCCGCGCATAACGTGAACGATAATTGGGATAAAGCAAAAACGACAGACATATCATGAAGAACACATCATATTGGCTCCATCATATGACATCCATAATTACATTTCACATAGATATTTTGCCTACCAACAGAGTTAAGCTAGATGTAGGCAATCGAACAAAACATAAATAATATATGGATGGACAAACATCTATTAACGACACCTATTTATAACACTTCAGAGATAGGAATAGATATCCGAGTTCATGCTCAAGGTCTAGCAATACGTTCCTCAAGGATAATATGCTGATTCACAAGATCACGTGCATTTACTAGGTGAGAGCATCAACAGGAATCACAAACATCACCATCACTTTCTGAAGACGAGATGGAAAGAAAGAAAGAGGGAATGAGAAACTTATAAAAGAATCTCAGTAGGGTACTCACCTCATATGCATCGTGTCATCATCATCGTCCCCAGGAACCTCGGGTTTCATTATGAAAATGTGAGCATGCTAAGATTCATTTATTTAGTTTGGAAATATACTTTACCTAGGTCTATTCATTTTAATCATGCGTCTTATAATGCATCATAAACTTAGCATGTCATGTTTATAATGAACTTTTCCTTTCATATATAATAACATAATTATGCATAAGACCACATCATATTCCTCATCATCAAATCATAAATACTATGCATAGAAGAATATCATATTTCTCATCATTATCTCATAAATACTATGCATAGAAGAACATCATAATCACATAATACGTTACTTAGTTCCTTAGGTGACTTAAAGTTACTTTCATCATCATTTTCCTGGGCCACCCTATACTTCCACCTTTTGGGAGTAATCTAGGTTATGAGCTCATACCTTACTAGTCGTCACTAGCATATACTTATCCCTTTTGATAAGTTAAAATCCCAACTCTACCCTTTTGAGAGAACGGTTTAGGGGCAAGAATCACATTTTCACCACCTATAGTCTGATGGGTCCAAAGGATCATTTCCTCATAAGTTTAAGTCACCATTAAGTCTTTGCATGTTATATCATAATACAACTCTCAATTCATAATCATCAGGATGCATAAACATTTCATTGTTTGCAACAGCAACTATAACATGCAAACCATGAAGTTATTCAATGAAATCAAATACTTAATAAGCATCAAATTACTACATAGACTTATCATTTCAAACATCAAAGAGGCATCATCATAAATTCTTACTAAAAAGCTCTTAAACAACTTGCAACTTTAGAATCAGGTAACCTTAATCATTATCTTACTTTCTTATGCATCTAAGGGATTCATTATCATTATTACCCTTAATTATAACCTTCAAGTACATTATTAAACCACATGGGACAGCATAGGCAGTAGGTTATATTTAAGGCTTTACGTGTGCTAGAAATTGCATCTTTAACCCTTCTTGTTACCGCTTTCCCTATGATGCTAAAATTAATTACTAAACCAATTATGAATCATTTTCACTTATCTAGACATAATAAAATCTGATTCTTATAGCTTTTAAGGGTTCTGACAGAATGTATAAATTTCATTCTCTAGAGTCCTAGAAATCTTGCTTTTACGGTTTACTAGGAAGCTAGTTTTATCTCTAACATGCATAGAATTATTCCTTTAGCAATAAACCATAATTATCACAACTTCAAACATATTAAACCATCATCATACAGTAGTACTAAACTCAGATTAGTGGCCGAATCATGAACCTCATATAATTGCTTAAAGTCACATTTCAAGTACACATAGGACTTTAGGCCTTCCTTAATCATGAGGTTGATTTATACATTGAAAGAATGTTCATGATTAAAATTTTCACTTAAGATAAAAGGAGCAAGTCTTGAGCTTTAGAGATTTAGGTGATAACTAAAATCATAAACATAATATGCAAATCCCTTTCTTTATCTTTAAGATTTAAGGTGATGACTTGGAAATTAAACATGATATGCAAGACTTGAAATTTAAACATGATGCAAGAAACGGAAGGCGTAGTCCTGCATTGACCAGTGGAGGGAGAGAATCTTAACAAAAGAAAATAAGAAACCGGAGCGGTGGTAGTCCGCATTGGGTGAAGAGAGAAGAGAATTCTTATTATATCTTATTAAGCTCCGAACTCAAGACTTCTTAAAGAATAAATTCTTTGACTCCAATAATCTTAAGGAAATTGAAAGTGAGCTTTAGAGTTTTTATTACCATGGTTCCAACTTTGCTTGTGATACTTGGGCAAGTCTTTGAGCTCTAGGATTCTTAGGTGATGACATAATAATAAACATGTCATGCGTTGATTCTTTTAGCCATTATAAAATAAAGTGAGAGCATAAAATAAATATGAGATGCAACCTTTTATCATCTTTAGAGATTAAGTGACAACTTGAAACATAAACATGAAATGCAAGCTTGGAAATTTAAACATGAGAATGCAAGTTCATTTATTCATTCTTGAGAATTTAGTGATGACATAGAAAGTAAACATGGTTATGCAAGGCATAAACTTAAACATGGATGCAAGTTCATTTTATTTCTTTACTAGAGCTCCTCCAAGACTTTAGAGAAATATAAATTCAACCCAATATATCTTAGCAAGACAAAGTGAAAAATACATCTTTCAAGTTCTAAACTCAAGATCTTTATTTTTACATCATAAAAACATTATTCTTTAAAGTTTTGCATCAAGTGGAATTTTCAAGCTTTAGAGGCCTAACTTGTGATGGATTTACAACCAACACTCAAGGTCCTCATCATCAAGCTATCATCATATTCCCATATAGGCCTTATGGCCGAAATGTTCAAAGGAAAAGAAAGAAGAAAACCGAATGGAAAAGCTAAAGAAAGTCCATGAAATCATCATTTTGAACCAAGAACAACACTTAGCAAAGCATAGAAATAAGCTTAAAGACAACTCCCTACCTAATTTTATTTGAAGGAAAGGAAAAGAACTTGGTTTCCTTGAGTGAAATGAAAGAAAATCTCTTTGAGAAATGGGAGAAGAAGTTTCAGCCAAGAGGAGGAAGAAAGAAAGCTTTTGGTGCTTCTAAAAACTAGAATTGTGTAAGTTATGAACTAAGGCCTCTAACACTCCTTCAAGCATGCCTATTTATAGAGATTTTGAGGCTCATAAATGGACAAAGGGAGGAGGAAAGTCTAACCAAATTTGAGGAGGAAACAAGGAAGAAAAATCATCTTGTTTGGTAGCTTAAAACATGGAATCATGTTCATACCTTGGTTTTTGTGCATTCTTTGACAAATTTTCTGATGCATTATGGACCAAAATTTCATGCATTACAGCCCAAGGAGGATAAAATTTGTGTGTTCCATGTATTATGTAGGTGTAGGTAGGTATCTTTGCAAATTAGAGAATTTACAATTAAGGGCTTAGGTGAATTAGTAAGCAATTTGAGTGTTTTTAAGCAATTTTAAGTTCTAATCAATCTAAATAAATAATTTTGACTCTAGATTAATAATTAGAATCTAATAACCTTTAATTTGAGCCTAATATTGCTTAGGTTTTGCTATACGAATCAAAAATCTCAAAATTCACAAAACTGCACAAAGCAGGGACAAAATGGTCATTTTACTTAAAAATTGCCCGAGACCACCCAAGCTTAACTAATGGTTAATCATAGCTTAAAAACATGTTTTAAAACATTTTAGTGAGGTTCGGCTCACCACCAATCCAAGTTAAAACCGGAGGGCGTTTTGGTCATTTCGCGTCGAGCTCAAAATTAGGATTCTTCTCCTCTATTAACACACATAACACAAACAATCCCTTATTAACATCAAAATATCCCCTTGAGGATGGGTGGGGCCCACCTCACTGAGTAAAATAACATCAGGGCATTTTGGTCATTTTACACGTACAGAAAATCGGGGTTTGCAACTCTCGCACGAATTGCTCCTATCATTTCTTCTAATGTTATATTCCTTTATTGAGGATTGTTCAGTCTCAAATTATATGAAAAATTACCTAGGGTAATTCGGTAATTTCTAAACGAGGTAAAAATGGGGCATTACACATGTCTTTTATAATGAGTCTTAATGCATGTATGCAGCATAATAGTTCATTAATGCATGACGACTTTAGCAAACCAAACAATAATCAAACAACATATAAGTGGCATGTAACTTCTCTTGAACATCTTTCCTTTCTCATACTTGTGACACCAAACATAATAGTAACCGCACCCCTTAAACTAGGCTATGAGCTCATACCTTAACTAGTCGTCACTAGTTCTTACTTATCCTCTTGATAAGCGAATCATAAACATAATCATAATCATAATCATCATAATCCCGACTCCCAAGTACGGGTAGGGGCCTAAGGATCACCCATCATGGGACTTTCCTTCTTCGAAACGCATCGACGGTTAAGACCAGCGACTTTGTCCACTTTCAGGCTAATGTCTATGCCCTGGCTTTTTCCTCAGGAAAGAAGAAGTACGTCTCGTGTGTCACATTAAACATCATATTTCTCAAAACTTTCTTAAGTCTCTCAAATTTGACGGAAATTTAGGCATAAGCTACACTCCGAATTTCCTCAAATTGAGTCATGCCACATAATCCTCAATCACATGCATCATTCTTATGGAACTTTCTCAATTAAAACTTTCTAGTTCACTTGAGCATATTTTTCTAGTTCGTTCATATTTTCGAACCTCATGCATTTCAAATTAAGGCATAATACTTCATCACATCAACATGCCAATCATACACATAAAGTTTCATGCTCAAGGCATTAATCATAATCACATCATCATAAATATGCTCGAGGTTCATCATCATAAATATGCACTCTAGCCTCCTATCTCATAGTATCTTATGTTTTGACCTTTGCGGGTCTTAAACTTGTATTCCAATCATTCTAATACCCGTATTACATCTTTATTACCCTCAAGAGGTTAACACTTAAACTTTTCTCTAGGATTTGAACTCACTAAAATTCCAAACAGCATTGTACATGTAAGGGCAGAAAATATCATATGCTTACGGGCTCTAGAATCTCCGTTCGTGACCCTTTTTAAGATCCGTCTTCGCCTAAGGCTCCAAAATCAATTCCTAAACCAATTATGAGGGATTCCTAGGCATGTTCCCTAAGTTGTAAACCATTTTTCCTTAATCTAACTATGCTGGAACAGAATCATGTTTTGCCATGTCTAAGTGTGCTAGAATTCCCTATTTAAGTCCTTATCATCACCTTAAGCTTAGAAATTAATACCTAATCATTTATGAAGGGATTTTATACATGTCTTACTGATTATGAACCATTTATCCTTGAATTAATCATGCTGAAACAGATTTGCATTTTTATGCATTAAAGTGTTCTAGAATTCTCATTTCTAATCCTTTCAAGTTACTTATTCTTTTCTAACTTCTCTAAATCGATCCTTGCTTCACTCAAACATAATTTTACACATTTTAACACCTTAGAACAGCATTTATACAGTAGCCAATCATGAAGGGCAGAACTGAAATCATAAGCCCATAAAATCACATAATCTCATGAGTTGAAATGCATACAAGTTGCTAGTTTTCTCTTGGAATAATTCTAGGATTCAAAACTCTTTTAGAACTCAAATCCTTACATTAAAATCATGCAATTACACATGAGGTCAGTAGCTAAATTAACTTGTTCATAAAATAGATTTAAAGTATATAATTTCATTCATAATGTTGCTTAAGTGCTCCTAAGCTTAGAAAAATTACAAAACATGAACTATGGACACTTGTGATTAGAGGAACTCATGCTAAGTCCATCATCATCACCACAAGGCCGAATGGCTTCTTTGAGAATGCCAACATTTTCTTAAAACCTTACATAGGATACTTGGGCAAGTCTTTGAGCTCTAGATCATTAAAGTGATGACATAAACTTAAACATGCTATGCACCTCATTTTTATTCTTCATTAGAAAATAAAGTGAAAACATAAAGTAAACATGAGATGCACCTTTTTATTATCTTTAGAGTTTAAGTGATGGCATAGAATTTAAACATGCTAGACAAGAAAGTAAACATGAGATGCAAGGTTCAATTCTTTATTTTAGTGCTCTAGGCCTCTTGAGGTGTTTACCCCAAATCAACAATCAACTTTAAGGTTGAAATAGGTAGGCTTTGAGATTTATTAAGTGAGGATGCACATTCTTGTTTTAATCTTTAAGTTGTTTAGTGATGACTTGAAAATAAACATGCTATGCAAAGCATTAAAGTAAACATGAATGCATCTTATTTTAGATCTTAGCTAGAGCTCTTTGCAAGACTTTAAAGGAACAAAACCTCAACCCATTATGTATCATAAGGCAAGCTTTAGAGTTCTTAGCACCTAGACTTCAAAGAAGTCTTAAGGTTTGAACTTCATCATCAAGCTTAAGAAAATAGACACAAAGTTCAACACTTTGTCTAAACAAAACTACAAGAACTAAGTCATATTCTTTATTTTATTGCTCATGGGCTTCAATCTAGAGTAAAACTCTTAGAACGGCCAACCAACTTTAAGGTTGGCAAGGGTAAGCTTAGAGCTCTTTGAAAACATGTGATTAATTTTCTTTAACAAAACTTTTGTGATCTACTTAACATTTTTAGCAAACTTTGTTCCAACCAAGGCAAAGGAAACCGAAATCATTTAAGGAAGAAAAGAAAGAACCGAAAATGAAACCAAGAAAAAGAAAGAAACACAAGCATGTATGGTCCAAGACCAAGTTGTTTCAAGCTTTAGAGGTTTCTCACATGACAACAACAAGTCATTATCTTGAAACCTCATCATCAAGCTCATGTTATTTTCATAAAATGGCCTCTTGGCCGAAAATGAAAAAGAAAGAAAGAAAGGAGTTTGAACCAAGAGAAAACTAGAACTTTCTTTAAGGAAAACAAGCAAAACTTGAAAACAAAACCCCTACCTAAGGAAGTCTTTGAAATGGAAGAAAGAAAGCTTGGTTCTTGAAGAGTTTAGAAGAAAAAATCTCCTCTTGGATTGTGATGATGGATTCGGCCAAAGGGGAACTCAAAGGAGATGATTTTTCCTTGAGTTTCTAAGCTTGGGAATGGAAAGTTTAAGTGTTTAGGAGATGGTTTAAGGTGAGGTAGTGGTGGTTTATGGTTGTTTGTGGTGGTTTGTGGTGGTGGAAGGATTCTTCAAGAGGTAGAAGAAAATGAAGAAGATGAAGAAAACTTAGAGAGAAATTGCAAGAAAAAGCAAGAAACTAAACTTAGCAAAGCTTCTAAAGTGTATCAAGGTTCTTCAAGGCTTGGTATTTATAGAAATTTTGCACAATGGTGGCTGATTTGGGGGGATGGCCGACGGCCTTAGGGAGGGAAAAGAGAGAAAAATATCTCTTACAAGGTATGGCTATAAGTATGGGTTCAAGCATGGTGAAGTATGGGCAAAGTATGGGCAAGGCATGGCTCTTTGAGTGAAGAAAATTTCAACATGTGGCATTTTTCCTTGGCCATGCATTCGGCCATATTTGGACAGCCAAGGGGAGAGAAATTTGTTCATGTAATTGTGGTTTAGTGATGTGTTTAGGTGTTTCTTTGATTAAGGTTTTGGTTAGGAGTTGTAAGAAAGTGTTTAGGTGAGGTAATTGGGTAATTAGGAGTGTCAAGACTTGATTAGGAGGGCAATCTTACTAGATTAGTAATTTAAAATAATTTTTTGGTCAAATGAGGTATGGCACAATTCCTTAATTTAAGGAATTGGAGAGAGAAAATACTATTCAAGATTCCATGACTAGGAATCTTGAATTAAAGAATGCAATTAGAGTTTATCTAAGCAATCTTAGGTTCTAATTAACCTTAATAAATTATTTTGACTCTAGATTAATTATCGAAATAAATTAATCTTCGATTAGAGCCTAATATTGCTTAGGTTTGCTTAATTGCGTCATTAGGCTCACTGGACACTGTTCTAGGGGCAAAATGGTAATTTTGCACTAAAACTGTCGGGACCTTAGAGGACTAAACATCAAATATCACTCATAAACATCATTCCAAACTTCCTGGAAAAATTCCGGGCTCAAACGGCACCTTTTACCCGTGTAGACACAGGAGGTATTTTGGTCATTTTGAGCCGAAAGTTTAGAAAACGAGATTTTCACCTCAATATCAAACATAACAGATATAATCCCCTTCAAACATTGAGTTGACCCATTCGAGGGACGCGGGTAACTGTCCTCGAATTTCGGGTAAAAATGACCTCAGAGGCATTTTGGTCATTTGTACTCAATACAGAAATTCGAGGCGTTACATTACTCCCTTCCTTAAAAAGAATTTCGTCCTTGAAATTCGTTACCTTAGAAAAGCTCAGGATACTTCGCGCATCTCGGATCCAACTCCCATGTGTACTTCCCGTCTTGTCTCGTCCCCACGGACTTTCACCAAAGGACGAACTGTTCCTCAACTGCTTGACACCACGGTCCACGATCCTCGTTGGTGGGGGATTGAAAGTTAGGTCCTCCCTTAACTGTACATGCTCTGGCTCTAACACATGGCTAGGGTCGGATTGATATTCTCAGCTTGGAGACGTGAAAGACGTCATGAAGATTTGACAGATTTTGAGGTAGGGCTATTTTGTAGGCAACCGTCCCGACTCTGAAGGATTTCAAAGGTCCGAGAAATTGGGGACTCAATTTCTTGACTTTCATGGCTCTACCTATTCCTGGAGTGGGGTAATCCTCAGAAAACATGCTCGCCTTCTTGGAATTCTAACGCTTTCGCCGCTTGTCCGCATAGCTCTTTGTCGCTTTGAGCAGTCAAGATTCTATCCTTGATCATTCTTATTTGCTCGTGGTTTCCCTCACTACATTCCCAAAACGCTTTGTTCTCCAAGATCATGCCAACACAAAGGCGACTGGCACTTCCTTCCATACAAGGCCTCGTACGGTGCCATACCGATGCTCGCATGATAACTGTTGTTATATGCGAACTCAATAAGTGGCAAGTACTTATCCCAACTCCCTTTTCTATCCAAAACACATGCCCTCAACATATCTTCCAATGTTTGGATAGTTCTTTCGATTGTCCATCGTTTGAGGGTGGTAAGCCGTGCTAAACACAGCTTGAACCAAACGCCTTTTGAAAGGCTCCCCAAAACGTGACGTAAACGCGGATCTCGATCCGAGATTATCGTCGATGGAACTCCATGTAACCTCACTATCTCTTGGATGTACAACTGGGCCAACTTATCTAGGGAAAAGGTTATCTTGATGGGTAGGAAATGGGCCGACTTGGTTAACTTGTCCACTATTACCCAAATAGCGTCATGGCCGGCTTGGGTTCTAGGTAGGCCGGTCACAAAATCCATGGATATACTATCCCACTTCCATTCGGGGATAGGCAAGGGTTGCAACATTCCTGAAGGCTTTTGGTGCTCAATCTTCACCTTTTGACAGACTAAGCACTTACTAACCCAGGCTACTACATCCTTTTTCAATCGGGCCACCAGAACATCTTCTTTAAATCCTGATACATCTTGGTGGCACCAGGATGGATGGTGAAGTGGCTTTTATGGGCCTCCTCCAAGATACTTCTCGGAGGTCACCATCTTGCGGTACACAAATCCGCCCTTCAAACCTCCACAAACCATCTGTCCCTTGCTCAAAACCCTTAAGCTTTCCAGCCTTTACCGCTTCAAGAGTCTCCCTAAACTCCTCATTTTCTACTTGTGCCATCACAACCCTCGTTTAAACCCACTTGTTACCTAAGATGGCACATCTTCACACTTTTTTGATATTGACATCTCCAAATTCATGTCCCTAAACTTCTCTATGAGCTCAACTTCCTTGACCATCATGTGAGATAGGCGTAATGACTTTCGACTCAAGGCATCGGCGACCACATTGGCCTTGCCGGGTGGTAACTTAAGCCGAAATCATAGTCCTTTAGAAACTCCATCCACCTTCTTTGCCTCATGTTTAGCTCCTTTTGATCAAAGAGATGCTTAAGACTCTTATGATCGGAGAAAACTTCAAACCTTACTCCATATAAGTGATGCCTCCAAATCTTCAAGGCAAACACTATGGCGGCTAACTCTAGGTCATGGGTAGGGTAATTAACCTCGTGAGGCTTGAGTTGTCTAGACGCATAGGCTACCACTTGCCTATTTTGCATCAACACACAACCTAAACCTTTCCCTAAGCATCACAATATACCTCGAAGGGTACATTGGGGTCGGGCAAAATCAAAACTGGGTCGAGGTCAACCTTTCCTTTAACTCTTGGAAGCTCTTTTCACAATCGGGATTCCATGAAAACGGGTGTTCTTCCTAGTTAGCTTGGTTAGGGAAGGGCAATCTGGAAAATCCTTTGATAAACCTACGGTAATAGCCTGCTAATCCCAAAAGCTCCGTATTTCCATATCTGGTCGGTCTATCCCAATTCATTACGGCTTCTATCTTACTAGGGTCAACAGCTATACCTCCTTTTGATACTACATGTCCCAAAACTTCACTTCCTCCAACCAGAATTCACACTTAGAGAGCTTAGCATACAACTTCTTCTCTTTCAACACCTCTAAAACCAACCTTAGGTGACTTTCATGCTCCTCGTGAGTCTTCAAATAGATGAGTATATCATCTATGAAAACAACCACGAACTTATCTAAATAGGGTCTAAAGATCCTATTCATGTAGTCCATGAACACGGCGGGTGCATTTGTCAGTCCAAAAGACATCACGGCAAACTCAAAATGTCCGTACCGTGTCCTAAGGCGGTTTTAGGTATATCCTCATCTCTCACTCTAATTGGTGGTATCCGACCTTAAATCAATCTTGGAGAATACCACCGCTCCTTTCAACGGTCCATGAGATCATCAATCCTAGGCAAAGGGTATTTATTTTTCACCGTTACACGATTCAATTGCCTATAATCTATACATAATCTCATGCTCCCATCCTTTTTCTTAACAAACAGAACCGGGCTCCCCTGAGGCACTAGGTCTAATAAAATTCTTCTCTAACGCTCCAATTGGGTTTTCAATTCCTTCAACTCCAAGGGTGACATCTATATGGGCTATCAGATAGGTCCCGTTCCTGAACCAACTCGATGGAGAACTCCACTTCTCTTCTGGAGGAACTCGGGACTCTCCGAAATACCTCGGGATCTCTCTTACTACCGGAATATCATCTATGTTCTGCTCAAAGTCTACTCGCTAGCGGCTAGAAGGACATATCCCTTAGTTTTCTCCCCACTACAGAAGACATCTACGCATTCACATAAAGTTTCAAGGTTTGACTAGTCTTGCTAGGGGGATGACGAAAATAACAGATTTTGTATAACAATTTAACAACACATGGTTAGCGTGAAGCCAATCCATGCCAAGGATTATCCCTATGTCTTTCAAAGGTAAACAAATCAAATCTATGACAAAGGATCTATTTTCAACAGGAGATGACAATTTAAACAACAATTACATGTATGTACAGGACGGTTGGTGGGAGTAGAAACAATGAGGTCAAAAGGAAGCTTAGAAACTTTCAAATTTAGAGACTCGACACTAGCATGTGAGATAAAAGAATGAGTAGCACCAAAGTCATATAGCACAGTTAAGGTTCTACCATTTAGTTCGCACTTACCTTCGATGAGGTCGTTGGATCCGTTTGCGTCCTCCGCATTGAGGTAAAGACCCGTCCTTGGTGTAGCGGTCGGGGTTTTGACTGATGACCCTCCATTGCTTCTTGCAATCCTTAGCATAGTGGCCGTGCTTGCCACACTTGAAGCATACTCCTTGCCCGGCTAGGCAGGACGATTGCCATGATTCTTTCCAGCGCGGGCACTCCACGGCTTGTGCGGGCCGGACGGAGGAGGAACTCTTGGGGTGCCTTGTTCTTGTTCCCAGGCCCTCCTTGTTGATTGTTGTTGTTGTTGTTGTTGTTGTTGCGAGGACCGCTCACTCCTCCTTGATGGTTGCGGCTCCCTCGTTGGGGTTGAATGGCGACCTCGGGTGTTGCTGGGCGATTGGTTGTTGGGTCCTCTTGTTGTTGTTGTTGATGATGTTGTTGTTGGTGCTTGAACTGGTTGGATTGGTAGGGATGGTAATGGTTCCTCGGTGATTCTGTGACGGCTTGAACTTCGGGGTGAGGTCCCAAACCACGGGGATGATCTGCCCTCGCCTCGAGCTTCTTGTGCCCTTCTCATGATTGGCACTTGTTGACTAGGGTCGGAAGTCCCTAATCTCCATGTGTGCCACAACAAAGTTAAGTTCGGCCCTCAACCCGGCCTCAAACTTAATGCACTTCCATACCTCGTCGGGTTCCCTTGGAAAACCCGTGAGAACTTGATCAACTCTTCAAACTTCGTGTATCGGGCGATAGACAATCCACCTTGGACCAATTGCATGAACTCAATGTCCTTTGCGTTCTTCACGGACTTTGGGAAATACTTCTCATAGAAGTACGTCTTAACACTTCCCAATTGATAGCGTTCCCGTAGCTCTAGCAGCCTCGGTGGTGCCACCAAAACTCCGCGTCGGCTTCCATCATGTAGGCAGCAAAGTGACCTTTTGCTCCTCCGAGCAAGCAACTACGGAGTAGATCTTCTCCATGTTCTTGATCCACTCGTCTGCCTTGTCGGATTCAAAGCTCCACGGAAGGTTGGGGGATTGGCCTTGCGGAACTCCCAAACGGGCTTGTTCCACGGCTCAATAAGGGGACCTTGAGCAGCGTCCCTTGGTTGATTCATGCGATCGAACATGCGTTCCATCGCTCTAGCCATCTCGCGAAGAGCAGTCTCATTTCCTTGTTCGCCTTCGTTGCATTCCTATTTCTGCTGGGTGCCATTGGTCCCTAAGCACACAAGTCAACAAACACTGAGGTGATCAGGCTCAATATTCCAAGCTAAATGAGCTAGTTACCATGGCACAACAAGCAGACAAGGTCATGAATGCCTATCCTATAGCTTATCTCTAATAGCTAAGCACTATACATGACATACTATCGTAACATGCTTTTAAAGCATGGTTGTCCAATCTTTAGCTCGTGAGAATCGAACTCTCTATACCATAATGTAACACCCTAATATTTAACCCCAATACGCCTAGGACGTATGATTAATTATTAGTTATTACTTCTCTTTAAATTCATTTACAAAATACTTAGCAAAATTATGTAAAATTTTTTTTTTTTTTGAAACATGTAAAACAAAGTGCGAGCCTTTGCGTGTAACATAAATGTAACGTGAAGCGGAAGAATAAATAAATCATACAGAACATAAACATTAAAGAACACATCAATCATGAACATCATTCTTCATCACATTAGTTAACATAGTTTAGTACATGACTACTGAAATATAAAGGAAACATAAAGTCTTACCCATACTAGTGGGCAGAGCTTGCAGTGCAATAGAAAAATAAGAAACATAACAACGAATACATGAAACAACCCCAAAAGATACTCCCCACAAAAGCAACCCTCCTCTAAAACCTCCAGACGACAAATCCTCTAATGGAGATATGTAGCCTACGAACTTCCGAAGCTCCTCGATGTGGCCCATCCAAGAAGGGACGTGGGCATGTGAATTGGCGGGACGACGTGACCACCTCGGCGAGGGCGTCTTGGCTACGTACACGCCTCATAGGCCTCGCTGGAGACTGTCCTTGTACCCCTCACCACCAAAGGCACCGAAGGGGCGGATCCTCCGAATAAGGATCGGCCGGTGAGTCCTCGGACAGGTCTTTCCCGCATCGACGTATGAGGGGCACATACTCGGGATAGTCACACACAACCGAGGATGATGGCCGCGGTTTCGCCGTCATCCTGGTCGTCCTCTCAAAAATCATGTCGTCGCCAAAGGGGGAAGTCGGAGTGAACGAAGCTGGAGACTGGAAAGGCAAATGGGCGTCCCATGTATGCAAAAATGCGTATAGCACAAT
Source organism: Dalbergia oliveri (assembly GCA_030441495.1). Taxonomy (NCBI): domain Eukaryota; kingdom Viridiplantae; phylum Streptophyta; class Magnoliopsida; order Fabales; family Fabaceae; genus Dalbergia; species Dalbergia oliveri. Next base: position 781,219 of record JAMLFY010000021.1, read on the forward strand.
GACCCTCGAAGTGGTAGGACTGATGATATCGTAGTGCAGTTCCCATACGGGTGCATCAAATGAAAATCACGAACGACGCCATCGATGTCTAAGACGTAACGGAAAAGAAGAGAGAGAGAGGGTGAGAATCTTGCTAAAGAATCTCAGTAGGAAAATCCTCTATCCTAGTGTCATCGTTTACGTCCCAGGAACCTTGGGTTTATTATAAAAGGTTAAGCATGCATAGGTTCATTATGAGGTTTTCACAAGATATTTATCCAAGGTCCATGTCTTTTATAATGAGTCTTAATGCATGTATGCAGCATAATAGTTCATGAATGCATGGCAGGACTTTAGGCAAACCAAACAATAATCAAACAACATATAAGTGGCATGTAACTTCTCTTGAACATCTTTCCTTTCTCATACTTGTGACACCAAACATAATAGTAACCGCACCCCTTAAACTAGGCTATGAGCTCATACCTTAACTAGTCGTCACTAGTTCTTACTTATCCTCTTGATAAGCGATAATCATAATCATAATCATAATCATAATCCCGACTCCGGTAGGGGCCTAAGGATCACCCATCATGGGACTTTTTCCTTCTTCGAAACGCATCGACGGTTAAGACCAGCGACTTTGTCCGCTTTGGCAGGCTAATGTCTATGCCCTCACGGTTTTACCTTCTCCTCACCAGAGGAGAAGTACGTCTCGGTGTGTCACATTAAACATCATATTTCTCAAACTTTCTTAAGTCTCTCAAATTTGACGGAAATTCGGCAGCATAACAGCTACACTCCGAATTTCCTCAAATTGAGTCATGCCACATAATCTCAATCACATGCATCATTCTTATGGAACTTTCTCAATTAAAACTTTCTAGTTCACATGAGCATATTTTCAATTTCATTCATATTTTCGAACCTCATGCATCTCAAATGAAGGCATAACACTTCATCACATCAACATGCCAATCATACACATAAAGTTTCATGCTCAAGGAATTAACATAATCACATCATCATAAATATGCTCGAGGTTCATCATCATAAATATGCTCACTCGGCCTCCTATCTCATAGTATCTTATGCTTTGACCCTTACGGGTCTTAAACTTGTATTCTAATCATTCTAATACCCGTATTACATCTTTATTACCCTCAAGAGGTTAACACTTAAACTTTTCTCTAAGATTTGAACTCACTAAAATTCCAAACAACATTGTACATGTAAGGGCAAAAATATCATATGCTTATGGGGCTCTAGAATCTCCGTTTGTGACCCTTTTTAAGATCCGTCTTCGCCTAAGGCTCCATAATCAATTCCTAAACCAATTATGAGGGATTCCTAGGCATGTTCCTAAGTTATAAACCATTTTCCTTAATCTAACTATGCTGGAACAGAATCATGTTTTGCCATGTCTAAGTGTGCTAGAATTTCCTATTTAAGTCCTTATCATCACCTTAAGCTTAGAAATTAATACCTAATCATTTATGAAGGGATTTTATACATGTCTTACTGATTATGAACCATTTATCCTTGAATTAATCATGCTGAAACAGATTTGCATTTTTATGCATTAAAGTGTTCTAGAATTCTCATTTCTAATCCTTTCAAGTTACTTATTCTTTTCTAACTTCTCTAAATCGATCCTTGCTTCACTCAAACATAATTTTACACATTTTAACACCTTAGAACAGCATTCATACAGTAGCCAATCATGAACGGCAGAACCGAAATCATAAGCCCATAAAATCACATAATCTCATGAGTTGAAATGCATACAAGTTGCTAGTTTTCTCTTGGAATAATTCTAGGATTCAAAACTCTTTTAGAACTCAAATCCTTACATTAAAATCATGCAATTACACATGAGGTCAGTAGCTAAATTAACTTGTTCATAAAATAGATTTAAAGTATATAATTTCATCCATAATGTTGCTTAGGTGCTCCTAAGCTTAGAAAAATTACAAAACATGAACTATGGACACTTGTGATTAGAGGAACTCATGCTAAGTCCATTGTAACATCCAATATATATATATACATATATAAAAAATAAATAAATAAATAAAATTAAGCTCTATTAGTTGGAATTTTAAAAATCCAATAACGTAGAAATGATGAGAGTGATTCAATGATTCTATAAAAAAAAATGTAAATAGTGTTTTGTGGGCCCCACAGGCCTGGGCTAAACCTAGATTAGGGACCAGGTGCCGAAATTTTGAAAATATGGGAATGAGGTTAAAAATACTTAGAAATGAAAATTTCATACTTAGAATTACTTTTCAGGTAATATTGGATTCCAAGTACGGGATTCGTGTTCGAAATTTCGTATGCGATTTCTAACATTGAAAGCTAATTTAACCTTTACAAAATGATTAACCTTATCTTTTTACATTACATGAGTGGCTAAGATTCAATTTTAAAATTTTAAATTGAATCATAGCCATCCTTTTTATCTTTAAAGATTAGAAACTATCCTAGACTATTACATAACATTATGACATCATTTCTTATAAGATAAACATGACCCAAAGCTTCTCCAAGAAGCCACACCATTCGGCCACTTCAAAAGAAAGGAGAAGCAGCTGGTTCCTCCATAGCCAAGAGCTTGAGTTGGCTTTCAAATTCCAAAAGCCCTAAGCTTAGAGCCATCAAAACCTAAACCTTCCTTCACTAAAATTGATCTACACTTCAATCTCTACCAATCCAACCGATTAGAATTTCTAAACCTCATCATATTCACCTCATCCATCACTGGTAAGAGGAGGGTTTGAAGGTGTTTTGGGAGTCTTGGAGTGGAGGACTCTCATCTTGAAGCAAGCTAGAGACAAAGATAGACTAGCCTTCAAGTGTAGGGTTTTTTATAGTTCTTTCTCTTGAAAATTTTGATAATCTGTTTTGCCTGGTTTTATTTCAAAATTTTGATGGTATTTGGTTGACGATATATTGTTATTGATGTGTGAATTTTGGTGGTGGGTTTGGATGATGTTAAAAAGGGGTTTTCACTAAAGCAAATCTGACTAGGCTGCTGGAGTTCAGGCTCCTGCAAGCAGAAATTATGCACGAATTTTCTGATATATTTGTGGGTGTTTTCATCAGCTATAAAAATTATATGTTGAAGATAACACCTTAAAATAACTACATGAATTTTATTGGGTGTTAACTTTAAATTTTACTACCTCAAAAAATCAAGAACCAATTGTGACTGATGCTGCCTAGGTTGTTGAAACTGAAGCAATAAAGTTGTCCGATTTTATTATCATATTAAATGATTGAATGAATCCTTGAAATTTTTACCTGAACTTAATAACATATTGAGGCATCACTGTGAATTTTATTATGTACTAATTCAATCATTTGCTAGGGTCAAAAATTCTGAGAATCCGGGTCTGTGAATTTGTGGTCCCTGACCACTAAATTTGTGCAATTTGCTGAAGTAGCTAGAGAGCTCTACTTGTTCTGAAATTTTTACAGGTTATTCTAAACATGTTGAATTGTCATGGGGAATTTTTGTGGCATATGAATTGGCCATTTGATATAGAAATAAAATGCTATTACTAGCATAGTGAATCAGCCCAAGTGCTGAAATGGAGAATTGCACTAAAATGATGATAAAATGACACTTAGTCCAGGTATAAATTATATTCATGCATGTTAGTTACTTTAAAGAGTTGTTTATGAGATATAAATGAGACCCTAATGTGATTAAATGCCTACGAGGATGTATGCTATGCTTGTAAAAAGAGAAATACATGATGCGGTGGCAAAAAGAGAATCTATAACTTTTAACAAGGCATGTCTTAACATATGGGGAAAACAGAAACAAGGCTTATAAGAGTTAAGAGGGAAGGCAAAAATAAGAACTTCCCTAAGAATTGTATGAGTTAGACGCGTCGGCTAGGAATAGAACTGTATGTGATTCGAAAATGGAAAAAATGAAGTTGATGATCAGATAGGAATGAGCTCATGTCCTAAGCCTATTGTCCTTTATAAAATTATCCACCGCAGATGTTGTTAATGTGAAATCAAGCCTTCCCTATATGAAAGAAAGAGGCAACAGGATGAAATTGAATTGGTTATTTATAAGATAATGCGTATGATTATTATTGCTAATTATTCAGCATTTTTGCATAGGACATAATATAATACCACTTATATGAATAACCTCATAAATTAGGCCTATGCTATTTATTCTTACTTAAATTTTATAATATTCTCATCCCTATGTGCATGTATGTTGTATTGTGCTCAGATTACAGAAGACGACCGTGAACTTCTTTCTTGATTCGTCTAAGTGGAGGTGGCATTATGATGCAGAGATGGATTCACTGTATGTGGTAGCGCATTCCCATATCCGAGCGTATATTTTCTTCACCCGTTCTTTTAGTAGCTCCGTTTTTCACTAGAGTTCACCAAGTTTTCCTTTGATGGTGTGCCCCTTCACATGGCACACCCAACCTGTTCATACCTCCTTCACACACCTATGCCCCCTCCCGAGATGGACCTTCTTCATCCTCCTCCTAATTTTAGAGCTATTTGAGGGTCCCAGGCCAACTGGAGGTGAGGCATCATCCGATGGCCAACGGTTTTAACTAGGAGGATGCTAGACTTATAGGGACTTTTGACTTGTATGTAGTTGTAGTGTAGTGATAGGCCTGCAGCTCAACTCTATTTGAAGTTATAAGATCCATTTTTATGTGTATATGATTTTTGCTGGATCTTAATATGAGTAGGCTAGGCTTTATGTTATCGATAGGTCTTTTGGATAAAAGTCCCTATGTAGCATTGTAGGTGCACTAACTTATCTATGGTTGCGCATATGTAAAGATAGTTGTGTACAAAATATATGTATATAGTGGAACTTTGGTGGTTGTTTTACCTTATGTTTTTATTTTATTGTATGTTAATTATTTATATCTCTAGACTGGCCTATAGTATAATCCGGGAGTAATACTCTCCTAATTACGATGCTAATGCTCGAGTAATACAAAGTAGTTAGGAGGGTGTTACATCCATCATCATCACCACAAGGCCGAATGGCTTCTTTGAGAATGCCAACATTTTCTTAAAACTTTACATAGGATACTTGGGCAAGTCTTTGAGCTCTAGATCATTAAAGTGATGGCACAAACTTAAACATGTGCACCTCATTTTTATTCTTCATTAGAAAATAAAGTGAAGACATAAAGTAAACATGAGTTGCACCTTTTTATTATCTTTAGAGTTTAAGTGATGGCATAGAATTTAAACATGCTAGACAAGAAAGTAAACATGAGATGCAAGGTTCAATTCTTTATTTTAGTGCTCTAGGCCTCTTGAGGTGTTTACCCCAAATCAACAACCAACTTTAAGGTTGAAATAGGTAGGCTTTGAGATTTATTAAGTGAGGATGCACATTCTTCTTTTAATCTTTGTTGTTTAGTGATGACTTGAAAATAAACATGCTATGCAAAGCATTAAAGTAAACATGAATACATCTTATTTTAGATCTTAGCTAGAGCTCTTTGCAAGACTTTAAAGGAACAAAATCTTAACCCATTATGTATCATAAGGCAAGCTTTAGAGTTCTTAGCACCTAGACTTCAAAGAAGTCTTAAGGTTTGAACTTCATTATCAAGCTTAAGAAAATAGACACAAAGTTCAACACTTTGTCTAAACAAAACTACAAGAACTAAGTCATATTCTTTATTTTATTGCTCATGGGCTTCAATCTAGAGTAAAACTCTTAGAACGGCCAATCAACTTTAAGGTTGCAATGGTAAGCTTAGAGCTCTTTGAAAACATGTGATTAATTTTCTTTAAAAAAACTTTTGTGATCTACTTAACATTTTTAGCAAACTTTATTCCAACCAAGGCATAGGAAACCGAAATCATTTAAGGAAGAAAAGGAAAGAACTGAAAATGAGCCGAAAATGAAAACAAGAAAAAGAAAGAAACACAAGCATGTATGGTCCAAGACCAAGTTATTTCAAGCTTTAGAGGTTTCTCACATGACAACAACAAGTCATTATCTTGAAACCTCATCATCAAGCTCATGTTATTTTCATAAAATGGCCTCTTGGCTGAAAATGAAAAAGAAGAAAGAAAGGAGTTTGAACCAAGAGAAAACTAGAACTTTCTTTAAGAAAACAAGCAAAACTTGAAAACAAAACCCCTACCTAAGGAAGTCTTTGAAATGGAAGAAAGAAAGCTTGGTTCTTGAAGAGTTGAGAAGACAAAATCTCCTCTTGGATTGTGATGATGGATTCGACCAAAGGGGGAACTCAAAGGAGATGATTTTTCCTTGAGTTTCTAAGCTTGGGAATGGAAAGTTTAAGTGTTTAGGAGATGATTTAAGGTGAGGTAGTGGTGGTTTATGGTTGTTTGTGGTGGTTTGTGGTGGTGGAAGGATTCTTCAAGAGGTAGAAGAAAATGAAGAAGATGAAGAGAACTTAGAGAGAAATTGCAAGAAAAAGCAAGAGAACTAAACTTAGCAAAGCTTCTAAAGTGTATCAAGGTTCTTCAAGGCTTGGTATTTATAGAACTTTTGGCACAATGGTGGCTAATTTGGGGAGGATGGCCGACGGCCTTAGGGAGGGAAAAAGAGAAAAATATCTCTTACAAGGTATGGCTATGAGTATGGGTTCAAGCATGGTAAAGTATGGGCAAAAGTATGGGCAAGGCATAGCTCTTTGAGTGAAGAAAATTTCAACATGTGGTATTTTTCCTTGGCCTTGCATTCGGCTAGATTTGGGACAGCCAAGGGGAGAAATTTGTTCATGTAATTGTGGTTTAGTGATGTGTTTAGGTGTTTCTTTGATTAAGGTTTTGGTTAGGAGTTGTAAGAAAGTGTTTAGGTGAGGTAATTGGGTAATTAGGAGTGTCAAGACTTGATTAGGAGGGCAATCTTACTAGATTAGTAATTTAAAATAATTCTTTTGGTCAAATGAGGTATGGCACAATTCCTTAATTTAAAGAATTTGAGAGAAAACATTATTCAAGATTCCATGACTAGGAATCTTGAATTAAAGAATGCAATTAGGGTTTATCTAAGCAATCTTAGGTTCTAATTAACCTTAATAAATTATTTTGACTCTAGATTAATTATCAAAATAAATTAATCTTCGATTAGAGCCTAATATTGCTTAGGTTTGCTTAATTGCGTCATTAGGCTCACTGGTACATTGTTCTAGGGGCAAAATGGTAATTTTGTACCAAAATTAGGACTTTTCGGGCAAAACTAAACATCAAATATCACTCATAAACATCATTCCAAACTTCCTGGAAAAATTCCGGGCTCAAACGGCACATTTTACCCGTGTAGAATAGGGGGGTATTTTGGTCATTTTGAGCCGAAAGTTTAGAAAACGAGATTTTCACCTTGGATATCATATATAACAGATACAATCCCCTTCAAACATTGAGTTGACCCATTCGAGGGGTGCGGGTCACGTCCTTTAATTTAAGGTAAAAATGACCTCAGGGCATTTTGGTCATTTGTACTCAATATAGAAAAATTGGGCGTTACATTCTTTGATGGTGGGGATTATGCCTACTGGAGAGATTGAATGAAGTTGCTCATAAAATACACAAGTCTTGACCTATGGGATATAATACAAGAAGAAGATTTTGTTCCAAGGAAGGAAATTCCTGAATAGATGTTGCACCCTCAACTTCAAAAGAAATCCCTGAGAGTAGGTGGACAGGGCAACACAAGGCCAGAGTTCAACTGAACTCCATAGCTAAGTACCTACTCACGTATGCATTGAGCAAAGCTGAATATGACAAAATCATTGCATGTGACATGGCAAAGGAAATATGGGATAGAATGCACATGCTATGTGAACGTGCTTGTAACGACTCGCCTTTTTGTCTTGATAAAATAATTAATTGTGAGTAATCGGTAGGGATTTTAAAAAAATTTGACAGACGCGGTTATGATTGAAACAATATAAGGATTCACAAAAAAATAAAAAAAATAATTAAAAAAATGAAAATTCATTTAATATTATTAAAAATTCAATATAATATTATAACCAGAGATATAGAATACGACCTATAAGTGGTATAAGAACATTAAAAAATAATGATAAGGTTAAATAGATGTTTTTAACCCAAGAATTCTTAGGTATCAATCGGGTACCAAAATGGTAATAATTGGTACACAGAAGTGGTAATAATCGGTACATCAAAACATTGAGTTTAGTAAAAATAATGGATATTATCGGATTCCAAATAATTTTTACTTATGACAATTAAATAAATATAGATATTCCTAATTCTGATACAAGACAAATTGATCAGGAAATAATACTTGCCTTACTTTCTCTCCAAGTTAAGGCAATTATAAAATGAAAAAGAAACAAAAAATCACATTTGTTTCTCGGATTAGTTAGAACTCACGTTTTTCCTTTGTTCTTCTTTCTTCCTTCTTTGTTCTTCATTTTCCAAGCTTTCTCTTTGGGCAAAACTTCATCAAAACACCATAATCTCAAAGGATACTCATAGGTAAGCTTATAAACTTCTTCAAGAACATTTCTCTACATCAAAATCAATTGAAAATTTTATTTTTCCCTTGCTTTTGGTCCTAGTGGCAGCACAAATAAGGGCTGGAATTTGGGGTTTTGAGGCTTGATAAATTAGGGAAAAAGCTTGAGAAAGGTAGGAAAATCATCCTAGTCTCTTGCTTCATGATGTTTAGCTATTTTGCTAAGATAAGTGCTTGATTTTCTTGGTGTTATGATGCTGAAATCTGAACCAATTTAGGGTTTATGATTGCTTGAGTTATGATGGAATTGTTTATGTTGAAATCAGAATTTTTTTCTAGCAACTACATGTATTGGAATTGATAGATATGGAAGAATACATCAAGAACAACTCTTGTGAACTTGCTGAAAAATCTGAAACCAATTCTTAGAATCTATGATGGACTAAGTTGTGATGAGATTTTGTATACAAACAACCAGAATTTTATTTCAGAAATTTCAGAATTTATAAGTGCTTGGATTGTTATGAAATCTTGTGTATTAGAATTTCATGTGCTGGAATTTTTAGTGTGCTGAAATTTTACAGCACTAAATCTTGGTTTGCATGATATAAGAAGTGCTATAAGTGGGTATGTGCTAAAGTCTTATGTGCTGGAATTTTTTGCAATAACTCTTGAGTTGTTTTATCTTGCTATACATAATGATCAAGCTTGAAAAAAAAATGGCAGCAAAACTTGGTTGTATCTTCAAAATTTAGGAGCAATTATTGTTCAAGAAGTTCCCTTGAAATTTATAAGAATTTCGTCATGAAGAATTTTACAAGTTATGATGATATAAAATTTCATAAAAAGTTTAATAGATTTTACAGAATATCTCATAAGAATTAAGGAGATTTCAAGAAAATCTCAAGCAAGAGTATGAGATATAGAATTGTTAGGAAGAGATTTCTCTCGAGAATCATAAGGTTCCCCTAAGCCAACATTAAAGATCTTTATAAAAAGGAAAATTTTAAGAAATAAGCCTTATGTAATGTTAATTGCTTAGTGGTAAGCTCATGGATTCACGGGTAGTAGTAGACGTGCTACGCCTTAGAACTATATCAGGTTGTAATCGCGACGGTGTTACTTCGTTATGAGAAAAGGGATGTACTGAGAAAGAATAGCAAGGCTATTCATATGAGATGTAGTAAACGTACTCCATCTAGTGAACTATATCAGGTTGTAACACGACGACGTTACATCTTTGACAGGTCCGATCCATAGAGAAGTATATCAGAAGAATCCTATGGGTTCTACCATTAAGTTTAACATTCTCTAATAAGAAATTAGATCATAAGAAATAATGACACTAATTAATGAGACCATTACATAAACAAACATATTACATTGCTTATTTTGCATTAAGTTGAATATCATTGAATAACAAGATTGGTGTTTCCTCCTGGGAATCGTTGATTCTCATTCTGCGTGGATGTATTTTATATAGATGGCCTCGATCATGTTCTTCCTAGAGATGCCTATGTGTAGTGGCACTACGACCAGGAGCTAGGGTCACTGTACCTGGTTGCTGAGTCTCATATCGTATTTATGTACTTTCGCTCACCCATTTGCTACTCCTGTTATGAGTCCTACTTTTATCCAGCGTCCCCTTTCCTGCTTTCGTTGTATATGACTCACCCACCACAGCCACAAGCTCCTGCAAATAGAGTGATCCTTCAGGGGAGACATCTTTGGTTCCTCTACTCTTTCCGGGGGTAGCGGAGACTAGAGGGGCTACTCAGCTGACGTGCCTAATGGGCACTACTCTCTACCCGCTTGATCGACTATGGTGTACCCAGTTGTTAATAGATGTCGTATGCTTAGAGTCCCTCACATTATTCTGACTATCATGGCTCTTATGTTTGACCTTTTGATGAGCCGCTGACTAAGGGAGTTAGGTTTATCTGTACATAGTTGGCTGTATTTTGTTAGGCCCTAACCCAATAGGTGGTGGTCTGCGAGGACCAGGGTAGGGTTGTTCAAAGTAAATATGTAATTAGGTGTGAATGTATATACTATGCTTATATGACTTAACTGACTATGGACGTGATATAAAAATGTAAATTATCATGTGACCGACTTCTTAGGATGCGTATTGTATTCCGATATTTCTATATGACGATTATTATGTTGAAAGGATTGCGATATGCAAAAGAAAAAAAATTAGTATAGCTTTTAGTGCAAGGCTCATATTTATTACAACACCTATGCATATAATTCCTATGAATGAGAAAGATAAAGTCTATAAAGTAGTTATGAGTAACAACTACTTCCTGTAATGTTATGACTCGAGCATAGCACTATAGTAGGATGGGTGTTACATTTTTGTAAGAGGTCATCCTTTTAGAGCCTGGGGATGGTCTGACTTGCTTCTAAAGCACGCTGAGACTTTAATGTCATGCAATAAAATCTTATCTTAGATAAGAGTAAAATTTTTTATGCATGACTTTACCTTTGAAGTACTTAGTTCTCTCACACTGAGCTTTGTGTTGAGTCTGATCACCTCAATATTTTTGTTATGTGTGACAGGAATTAATGGCTCCAGGTAGGCGTCCTAGTAATAACAATAACCGCAACAACACGCCTGATAAAGACATGGCAGCCTTTAGGCAGGATTTTGGAATATGGCTAAGCTTTAGAGACAAGCAGTGGCTGCTAATCGAATGATGGAAACACTGGGAAGACAAATGGGACAAGGAGATCAAAATGGCAATGGCAATGAGTGGTTAATGTTCTCGGAGTTTCAAAAGGCATGTCCACCTCGTTTTAGGGAACTGTAAACCCTGATAAAGCGAAAGAATGGATGCAGACAATTGAGAAAATCTTTCATGTTGGACTCTCAAATCAACAAAAGGTGACATTTGTTGCTTTTGTACTGGATGTGATGCAAATTCCTGGTGGATTGGAACACGAAGACTCTTGGAAGGAGTTGGGATTGAGATTACTTGGGGGGTATTAAAGGAGGCCTTTTAAGAAATATTTTCCTATTTCTATAAGAAATGCAAAGGAGTTAGAATTCCTTAGACTCCAACAGGGAAATATGGTGTGCCTAGTACACAACTAAATTTGAGGAATTATGTAAGTTTTCTACCATCTACTCAGAACCCCAATGAAGAGTGGAAATGTGTGAAATATGAAGGGGGTCTACGAGAGAATATCTTGATGATGTAGGACCAATGGAAATTAGAGATTTCCCTACATTGGTGAATAAGAGCACTCTCGTGGAAGAATATGCTAAGAAGTTGAATATATCCCGAGCGAAGCAATATGATAATAGGAGGAAGTTTGCAGCAAGGCCCAAGATTTAAACCTACCCTACCGTCACGAAGTAATTTTTTCTATGGGAATGGAAAAGGGAAGCAGCCAGAATCGTTTAATAACAAGGAATGCCAGAAATGTGGAAAGTATCATGGTGATAAACCATGTTTTTTTGGACAAAACATTTGCTATCGCTACAGGAAGCCAGGTCACATGAGTGGGGAATGTCAACTAGAGATTTGCCACCTTTTTCCAGGCCACAACAATAGGGACGTGTTTATACTATGAATGCTGAGGAAGCTACACGATCCGAGGAACTCATTCAAGGTACGTGCAGAATTAATCAAGAATCCCTAGTAGTACTGTATGATTCAGGAGCCACACACTCATTTATATCTTTGAAATGTGCGCATTTTTGAAATTGCCCATATCTAATTTACCCCATGATTTGGCTCACACACCTACTAATAAACCCTAAAGACGAGTCAAGTTTGTAAGGGCGTTCTTGTTCAAGTTGAGGGTAGGACATTCATAATTGACTTAGTTTGTCTACCATTAGTTGGTCTTGATCTTATTCTTGGCATGGATTGGCTCTCTGCCAACCGTGTGATGTTAAGGTGCTATGATAAAACAGTAGTATTCCCATCAGATGTCCTCTCTGAACAAAAAGTCTCCATGTGTTTTTACCTAAATTCCTTCGAATTAAGAAGTGGAAAGTCTAGTAAACAGGGTACGTATTCTTGTTGACTAGCGTAGAGAGGGTGAGCAGGAATTAGAAGGGATACGGTAGTTAGAGAATACTTCAATGTATTTCCACAAGATATACTAGCATTTCCCCCACAAAGGGAAATAGAGTTCTCTATTGACTTAGTACTAGGAGCGGGTCGATTTCCATAGCTCCTTATCGAATGTCTCCTTTGGAATTAGTAGAATTGAATAAGCAGATTGAAGAGCTGTTGAGTAAACATTTCATCCGAACAAGTGCATCACCATGGGGAGCTCCTACTATTGGTGAAAAAGAAGGATGGAGGTATGCGGCTATGTGTTGACTATAGACAACTAAATAAGGTGACAATCAAGAACAAGTATCCTCTCCCAAGGATTGATGATCTCATGGATCAATTGAGGGAGAGACGTATTCTCCAAAATTGATTTGAGATCGGGGTATCACAGATTCAAGTTCAAGAAGTAGATATCCCAAAGACTGCTTTTAGAACACGGTATGGGCATTACGAGTATACGTGATGTCCTTTGGATTAACGAATGCTCTAGCTATTTTCATGGACTACATGAATCGAATCTTCCAACCTTATCTTGACAAGTTTGTGGTTGTCTTTATAGATGATATTCTCATCTTCGAAGACTGAGGAAGAACATGAAACGCACCTTCGACAGTGCTCCAGATTCTACAAGAGCGGAAACTATATGCCAAGCTATCAAAATGTGAGTTTTGGATGAAGGAAGTAAAATTCCTTGGTCATGTCGTATCATAAGGAGGAATCGAGTTGATCAAGCCAAGATTGAAGCAGTTCTAAGTGGGAAAGGCCAACCATTACAGAGATTCGAAGTTTCCTAGGATTAGCTAGGTATTAGAAGATTTATCAAAGGATTCTCCCAGATATCTTTGCCTTTGACAAAGCTAACTCACAAAAAAACACCGTTGACTTGGTCGATGGAGTGTGAGAAGAGTTTTCAAGAGCTAAAGCAGAATTGACAACGCACCAGTGTTGGTCTTGCCAGACCCACATGGTCCATTTGAAGTTTATGTGATGCGTCGGAAGAGGCTTAGGGTGCGTTTTGATGCAAAACAGAAATGTGGTGGCCATGCTTAAGGCGGCTAAAGTTGCATGAGGTGAACTACCCTATTCACGATCTTGAACTAGCAGTAGTGGTATTTGCTCTGAAAATTTGGAGACACCATCTCTATGGAGTGAAGTTTGAAGTCTTTTCTGAATCACAAGAGTCTCAAATATCTTTTTGACAGAAGGACTTAAACATGAGACAACGTAGGTGGATGGAATTTTTGAAAGATTATGACTTTGATCTAAGCTACCATCAGGAAAGGCAAATGTAGTAGCAGATGCTCTCGCAGAAAGACCTTGAGTATTTCATGGATGATGATTAAAGAGGTAGAGTTAGAAGAGACTTTTCGAAACCTTAAATTGAGAGAGAAGAGAGGCCTAAAAGTGTATATTTAGGTCAAATTAGGATCACAAGTGACTTCAAGAAGGAAATTTCACGAGCCAAGCAAGGAGATTCAGAATTTCAAGAGACCATGGCCTCAGTTCAATTTGGGAAGCAAAACGGATTTTCAAGAATGAAGATGGGATATGGAAGTATCAAAACGGATTTGTGTTCTAAGGATGGGAAATTTTCGTTGTAACATTTTAGAAGAGGCTCACCAAGGTAATTTCTCTGTACACCCAGGAGTCACAAAGATGTATAAAGATCTTAAGCAGATGTTTTGGTGGCCAAAAATGAAGGTTGATGTAGCGGAAAAGGTGTCCAAGTGTTTGACTTGCCGAAAGGTAAAGATTGAGCATAAAAAGCCACCAGGTACATTACAACCCCTTGAAGTTCCAGGATAGAAATGGGAAAGCATTTCCATGGACTTTGTCACGGATTCTACACTAGTAATTAACCAAATACACCTAGGTTGTATTGGATTAATGACTAGACTTTACTCTTTGCTTTGGTTCTTTCATCATATTTTGAAAATACTTAGTGAAATTACGAGCCATTTTTTTTTTAACATAATTGAAATCGTGACCGCGCATAACATAAACAATTAAGCGGTAGTAAAATAAGACATTTAAGAATCTAAATATATCATATTGGCTCCATCACATAACATCCATAATGCACATCACAACATATATACAATAACCTCACTCAAAAGGTGAGTTAAGTTCATACATTATATCTTACATATTCACACCATAGGAAACTATTTATAAGGAAATTCATGCCCCTAAACTAGATAACCTTAAAAGCTAGGAAGGCTACTCTAAAACTGGGATGTATAACACTCTTAAGACTACTTAAAAGCTCTCTAGGGCCACTGTCTTGGAAACGGGAAAACCCGTCACTGGTTCGACTTCCTCGGAAGGGGCACACGAGATGCACAGTTGGGTCGCATGGATAATCTTCTTGCTAACCTCGGCTGAACAATGCTTCCTCACTACCCTCTCTTACACGTGGGAGAGTAGAGTAGAGCTTCAGAATAAGCATGAGTAAAGGGTCCTCCTGAAGGGTCAGTTTCAAAATACTCGTTCGTGGATTATAGCCTGGAAAACCATGGACGCAGATGAGGCGATAAGAACGTAACATTCTTTCATCAAGTGGACGTGCATGTTTGAAAACCATTTCATCGCCATAGGGAAAAGTAGGAGAAATGATAACTAGGGACAGGATGTGCAAATGGACGACCTACGTAAATAAAACACGAACGAGCACCTTCCTTCAAAGTGATACGAATGATGCACCGGATCATAGTGGAATTCCCAAGTAAGGGTGTCAACGAACGGGACAAATGTCGCCATTTGAATCTTAAGACAATGACGGAAATAAAGGAAAGGGAGTGAGAATCTTACTAAAGAATTCTAGGGTATCTCCTTCTACGGTGTCATCATCAAAGTCTCCAGGAATCTCTGGGTTATTATAAAATAGTGAACATACGAAGATTAAATTTTAAGTTCAGAAAATACTTTTACCGAAAGGCCAATTTTAATTATGCGTCTTATAATGCATCATAATCTTAACATGTCATATTTATAATGAACTTTTCTTTTATCATTACATCATATTCCTCATCATCATCATTAATATAACATGCATAGAAGAACATCATATTTCTCATCATCAACTCATGTATGTTATGCACAGAAGAATATCATAATAGCTACACATGGACATGGTGCACATAATTTATTTCTTTAGTACCTTAGGTGACTTTAAAATCTTATCATCCTCATTATTTTCCTTGGGCCACCCTATACTCCACCCTTTTGGGAGTAATCTAGGTTATGAGCTCATACCTTACTAGTCGTCACTAGCATATACTTATCCTTTTTGATAAGTTAAAGTCCTAACTCTACCCTTTTGAGAGACGGGTTAGGGGGCTAGAATCACCTTTCCACCACCTATAGTTTGATGGGTCCAGAGGATCATTTTCTTATAAATTTTAAGTCACCAATAAGTCTTTGCATGTTACAACTCGCAATTCATAATAATTCTAACATTTTCTTATTTACAGTCTTATTTGGAATAATATATATCAACTATAATCATGCATCGGAGATTCCAGGAAAGAGAGGTGGGTCACAATGGACACGCTAAATACCAAATCTTTCCTTAGCCAAAATCTTTCCAAATTGCACTCTCAGGTAATACACTTTCTTCCAGTAACAAAATAACTTATTTCATGCATAAGTTTTCATTGTTTGCAATAGCAACTATAACATACAAACCAGGGAATCAATCAATGACACCAAATTCTTGATAAGCATCAAATCACATTTTAAGTACACATAAAATTACTAGCTTCCCATAAAATTCTTACAAAGTTTTAAAACTCTTTTAGAACTAATTCTTTTTGTTAAACTTGAAAGAAGTCATAGGACTTTAGGCCTAACTTAACCATGGGACCGATTTATAACTTGAAAGAATGTTCATAATTAAATCTTTCACTTAAGATAAAAGGAGCAAGTCTTGAGCTTTAGAGATTTAGGTGACATCTTAGAATTATTACCATGCTATGCAACCTTATTTTAATCTTATCTTTATAAGGTGATAGCTTGGAATTATAAACATGATATGCAATTCCATTTCTTTATCTTTAAGATTTAAGGTGATGACTTGAAAATTAAACATGATGCAAGAACTTGTAATATAAACATGATGCAAGAAACTTGAAGGCGGTAAGCCAGGGACCAGTAGAGGGAGAAGAGAATCTTAAGCAACAGAAGGCGGTAGTCAGCATAGGACAAGTGAGGGGAAGAGAATTACATTTTTAAGCTCCAATTCTCAAGACTTCTTAAAGAATAAATTCTTTAACTCCAATTATCTCATTTCTTCGCTTATGATTCATAGGCAAGTCTTTGAGCTCTAGGATTTTTAGGTGATGACATAAAATAAACATGTCATGCATTGATTCTTTTAGCCATTATAAAATAAAGTGAGAGCATAAAATAAACATGAGATGCAACTTCTTTATTATCTTTAGAGATTAAGTGACAACTTGAAATTTAAACATGAAATGCAAGCTTGAAATTTAAACATGAGATATGCAAGTTCATTTATTTATTCTTGAGAATTTAGTTATGACATAAAATAAATATGGCTGTGCAAGGCATAAACTTAAACATGGATGCAAGTTCACTTGATCTCTTTACTAGAGCTCCTTCAAGACTTTAAGAGAATTATGATTTCAACCCAATATATGTATCTTAGCAAGACAAAGTAAAAAAAAATACATATTTCATATTCAAACCTCAAGATAAAAACATTATTCTTTAAAGTTTTTCATTAAATGGAATGTTCAAGCTTTAGAGGCCTAACTTGTGATGGATTTACAACCCATATTCAAGGTCCTCATCATCAAGCCATCATTTCATTCCTTCCTAGGCCATTTGGCCGAAACCATGAAAGGAAAATAAGGAAAGAAACTGAAATTTTAGAAGCTTTGGAAACTAGTGAAACCTTCAAGTTTTAGAGATCTAACTTGTGAAAGCTTTGCAACCAACACTCAAGAATCTCATCATCAAACCATGGTCTCATCATAAGCTAGGCCATATGGCCAAAATACTTTAAAAAGAAAGGAAGAAGAAACTGAAAATGAAAACTTATAAGAAAGCTCATGAAAACATCATTTTTGAGCTAGAAACATAACTTGTCTTAGCATAAAATGAACTTAGAAACACCTCCCTACCTAATTTGATTTGAAAGAAAGGAAGAGAACTTGGTTTCCTTGAGTGAAATGAAGCAAAATATCCTTGAAAAGCTGAAGGGAGAATTCGGCCAAGAGAAAGAAAGAAAGAAAGCTTTTGGTGCTCCTAAGACTAGAATTTGTGTAAGTTATGAACTAAGCATCTAAACTATCTTCAAGCATGCCTATTTATAGAGATTTTGCAGCTCATAAATGGACAAAGGAAGGAAGGAAATCTGACCAAAAATTAGAGGAAAAAAATAAGGAAGAAAAATCATTTTGTTTGGTGGCTTAAAACATGGAATCATGTTTCCATGTTTTCATGATTCTTTGTTTTCATTCTTTGGATTTTTGTGTAATAATTTTCTGACTTATTACTCAATAATTTCGGCCATTACAGCCTTGTGGAAGAGGATTTTGTGTGTTCCATGTATTATTTAGGTGTAGGCAAGGTATTCATGTAATTTAGAGAATTTACGGTTAAGGGCTTAAGTGAATTACTAAGCAATTTGGGTGTTTTAAGCAATTTTAGGTTCTAATCAATCTAAATAAATAATTTTGACTCTAGATTAGTAATTAGAATTTAATAAGCTTTAATTTGAGCCTAATATTGTTTAGGTTTCGTTAGACAAATGAAAATCTCAAAATTTGCAAAACTGCAACGACAAACGGGCAAAAACGGTAATTTATCCAAAACCCCGCCATCCGACTTAACCAAGGGTCATTCATAACTTAAAAACACCTTTTAAAATATTTTAGTGAGGTTCGGGCTTAGTCGGCAGGCGCGATAAAACGGGAAGAGGGGCGTTTTGGTCATTTCGTGCGTCGGAACTCAAAATTGAGATTTCTGCTCTATTAACACACATAACACAAACAATCCTTTATTATCCTCAAAACATCCCCTTGAGGACGGGTGGGGCCCACGATCCTCATTTTCTAGTAAAATAACCTCAGGGGCATTTTGGTCATTTTACACATATAGAAAATTGGGTTTGCAATGCTTGTACGAATTGCTCCTAACTTCTCTTCTAACGTTATATTCCTTTATTGAGGATTGTTTGGTCTCAAATTTTATATAATATTTACCTACGGTAATTCGGTAATTTCTAATGACAGTAAAGATTACAGTAAAAATGGGCGTTAGGATTACCCAAAACACCATCAAGATATGATGCCATCTGGGTTATAGTGGATAGACTACTAAGTTCTCACACTTTCTACCTATCAAAGTCATATCTCTAAGAAGTTGGCTAAACTCTATATAGAGCAAATTGTAACGCTGCATGGCGTTCCTTCAACTATAATATCAGATTGGATCCGTTCACTTCAAGATTTTGGGGGAGTTTTCAGAAAGTTTTTGGGAGCAAACTTTGTAGAGCACTTATCATTCCCAAATGATGGCAAACTGAAAGGACCATTCAAACACTAGAAGATATGTTGAGAGCATGTGTGCTAGAATATCGTGGAGGTTGGAAGTTACTGCACGATCGAATTTCCTACAACAACGCTACCATGCAAGTATCGGAATGGCTCCTTATAAAGCTCTGATGGAAGGAAGTGTCAATCGCCTCTTTGTTGGACGAATCAAGTGAGATTAGTCTTTTGGGACAGACCTCATTCAACAGACTTAACGAGCATAAAGAGGATCCAAGTAAGATTTTGACTGTAGGGCACAGAAAAGCTACGCTCGAAAGAGGAGGAGACCATTAGAATTTCAAGAGGAGATCACATATTTTTGAAGGTTCCCCTTACAATTGGATAGTAGAACTATTAAAGTCAAAAAGTTAAATCCTCATTTGTTGGTCCATTCCAAATCCTAGGTCAGGCTTAGCATCCGTATAGCTTTACCTCCACATCTCTCAAACCTCCATGATGTATTTCATGTGTCACAACTTCGAAAATACAACCCTGATTCTAGTCATATACCGAACCTTAAATCACTCCAATTAGGGATGACCTAACTTTCGAGTTACCACCACACAAATAGTAGATAGAAGCATGAACAGTTCGAGGAAATTGGGCTCCTAGTCAAGGTTGCATGGGGAAAGGAAGGATCCAAGGAGTATACATGGCAGTTGAGATCCAGGATGAAAGAAGACTATCCCACACTCTTCAGATGACTAAATCTTGAGGGCAAAATTTATTTTAAGGGGGGTAGAATGTAACGCGTCTTTTTGACTTTGATAAAATAATTAATTGTGAGTAATCGGGGATTTTAAAATTTCGAGACACGTTATGATTGAAACAATATAAGGATACACAAAAAAATAAAAAAAAATAATTAAAAAAATGAAAATTCATTTAATATTATTAAAAATTCAATATAATAATATTATAACCAGAGATATAGAATACGACCTATAAGTGGTATAAGAATATTAAAAAATAATGATAAGGTTAAATAGATGTTTTTAACCCAGTAAGAATTCTTAGGTATAGAATTGGGTACCAAAATGGTATAATTGGTACACCGAAGTGGTAATAACGGGACACCAAAACATTGAGTTTAGTAAAAATAACGGATATTATCGGATTCCAAATAATTTTTACTTATGACAATTAAATAAATATAGATATTCCTAATTCTGCAAGACAAATCGATCAGGAAATAATACTTGCCTTACTTTTCTCTCCAAGTTAAGGCAATTATAAAATGAAAAAGAAACAAAAAATCACATTTGTTTTCTATGAGTTACAGAATCACGCTTTCCTTTGTTCTTCTTTCTTCCTTCTTTGTTCTTCATTTTCCAAGCTTTCTCTTTGGGCAAAACTTCATCAAAACACCATAATCTCAAAGGATACTCATAGGTAAGCTTATAAACTTCTTCAAGAACATTTCTCTACATCAAAATCAATTGAAAATTTTATTTTTCCCTTGCTTTTGGTCCTAGTGGAGCACAAATAAGGGCTGGAATTTGGGGTTTTGAGGCTTGATAAATTAGGGAAAAAGCTTGAGAAAGGTAGGGAAATCATCCTAGTCTCTTGCTTCATGATGTTTAGCTATTTGGCTAAGATAAGTGCTTGATTTTCTTGGTGTTATGATGTTGAAATCTGAACCAATTTGGGTTTATGATTGCTTGAGTTATGATGGAATTGTTTATGTTGAAATCAGAATTTTCTAGCAACTACATGTATTGGAATTGATAGATATGGAAGAATACATCAAGAACAACTCTTGTGATCTTGCTGAAAAATCTGAAACCAATTCTTAGAATCTATGATGGACTAAGTTGTGATGAGATTTTGTATACAAACAACCAGAATTTTATTTCAGAAATTTTAGAATTTATAAGTTCTTGGATTGTTATGAAATCTTATGTATTAGAATTTCATGTGCTGGAATTTTTAGTGTGCTAAAATTTTACAGCACTAAATCTTGGTTTGCATGATATAAGAAGTGCTATAAGTGGGTATGTGCTAAAGTCTATGTGCTGGAATTTTTCTGCAATAACTCTTGAGTTGTTTTATCTTGCTATACATAATGATCAAGCTTAAAAAAAATGGAGGAAACTTGGTTGTATCTTCAAAATTTAGGAGCAATTATTGTTCAAAAGTTCCCTTGAAATTTATCAGAATTTCGTCATGAAGAATTTTACAAGTTATGATGATATAAAATTTCATAAAAAGTTTAATATTTTACAAATATCTCATAAGAATTAAGGAGATTTCAAGAATCTCAAGCAAGAGTATGAGATATAGAATTGTTAGGAGAGATTTCTCTAGAATCATAAGGTTCCCCTAAGCCAACATTAAAGACCTTTATAAAAAGGAAAATTTTAAGAAATAAGCCTTATGTAATGTTAATTGCTTAGTGGTAAGCTCATGGATTCACGGTAGTAGTAGGCGTGCTACGCCCTTAGAACTATATCAGGTTGTAATCGCGACGGTGTTACTCATTATGAGAAGGATGTACTGAGAAACAATAGCGAGGCTATTCAGGATAGATGTATAGCGTACTCCATCTAGTGAACTATATCAAGGTTTAACACGAACATTACATCTTTGACGGTACGATCCAAGAAGATATCAAGAATCCTATGGGTTCTACCATTAAGTTTAACATTCTCTAATAAGAAATTAGATCACAAGAAATAATGACACCAATTAATGAGACCATTACATAAACAACCACATATTATATTGCTTATTTTGCATTAAGTTGAATATCATTGAGTAAAAGCTGGTGTTTCCTATTGGAATCGTTGATTCTCATTCCTGGATGTATTTTATATAGATGGCCTCGTTGTGTTCTTCCTAGAGATGCACTCATGCAGTGCACTACGACAGGAGCTAGGGTCACTGTACCTGGTTATGAGTCTTGTATCCTATTTATGTACTTTTTGCTAGCTCATTTGCTACTACTGTTATGAGTCCTACTTTTGACAGGCCCCCTTTTTGCTTTTCCATTGTATATGACTCACCCACCACAGCCACCACAGCTGCTGCCATCCTAAAGTAATCTTCAAAGGAGACATCTTCTGGTTCCTCTCTACTCCTTCCGAGGGACCAAGAGAATGAAGGTACACACGTGCCTAATGGGCACTACCTCCACCCGCTTGATCAACTATGTGTACCCAGTTTGTTGATAGATGTCGTATGCTTGGTCCCTCACATTTCTGACTATCATGGCTCTTATGTTTAACCTTTTGATGAGCCGTTACTGAAGGAGTTAGGTTATCTGGACATATAGTTGCTGTATTGTTAGGCCCTAACCCAGATTAGGTGGTCTGTGGCCTACAGGGTAGGGTTGTTCAAAGTAAATATGTAATTAGGTATGAATGTATATACTGATGCTTATATCTTAACTGACTTGTGGACTATATAAAAATGTAAATTATGTGGGACTTCTTCTTAGTGTATTGTATTCCCGATATTTCTATACGACGATTATTATGTTGAAAGGATTGCGATATGCAAAAGAAAAAAAATTAGTATAGCTTTTAGTGCAAGGCTCATATTTATTACAACACCTATGCATATAATTCCTATGAATGAGAAAGATAAAGGCTATAAAGTAGTTATGAGTAACAACTACTTATAATGTTATGACTCGAGCATAGCACTATAGTAGGATGGGTGTTACACTAATCAAGTAAAAGAAACTAAGATCAATATGCTAGTTCATCAATTGAGATGTTCAAAATAAGGCTAAGAAAATATTGATGAAATTACCACCAGGTTTATGCACATCATAAACCAACTAAAGGGACCAAGAGATCAATCTAACTTTGAAATGGTTAGAAAAATCTAAGAAGTCTCCAAGCCAAATGGCTACCTAAGGTCACAGCCATACCTGGGCAAAAGATCTTCAAACTCTTGGCCTAGATGTACTTATTAGGTCACTTAAAATCCATGAGGAAGTGCGCCCAAAATGCATGATGAATCCATAAGAAGAGCAAGTCCATGGCCTTAAAATCATCTCATCAAAAGGCAAACAAATCTAAAGCAATGAAAGTTGCTGAAACCTTTGAATGAAGAAGAGATCGATGATGAGGCAAAAGAAGAAGATGAAAATGAGCTCTCCATGCTGGTGAGGAAAATGTCCAAGGCCTAGAAAGGCAAAATGAAAGAGGAAAGGACATCAACCTCAAGAAGGACTAGAAGGCAAAGTGAAGTCTAAAAGTGTAACACCCTAACTTTCACCTCACACGCTCGAGTCGCATTTGGCTAGTTATTAGACGTTACGCCTTTTGTCAGAACTTGACTTATCTTTATTTAAAATACGGGTAACAAAATATGACTAAATTTTTCTTTTTGAATTTAAGATTTAAATGCGAGTCGCGTGCGCATACATAACGATTAATACACACATGATATAGCCAACATATACACATTATCATAGCATATAGAAACAAGTCATGGAATAGTCACAACATAATTTATATTAACATATCATAGTCACATCATAACGGATGCCCTTCGAACATGAGGACATCTCAAGATAATAAACATAACAAAAGATGAACGTACACGAACCCAACGCTAGACATTACTATAACTTTTCTAGACTAATCTTCGCGCTTCCGCTGCGACCTCTGACGGTGGGTAGCGTCGTCCTAAACTTGCGCCTCACAAAGGATCACGAACATCCGCATCACTCGCCTCGAGACGACACGAAGAAAGGAAAAGGGATGAGAAATCTATATAAGATTCTAGGAGGGCTTCCCAACTCTAACACAAGTGTCATCATCGCGCCCCAGCCACTTCGATCTTATTATGAAAGGGTGAGCATGCATAAGGTTCAATTTTACATTTCTCAAGTTCTTTTTATCCGAAGTGGGTGTCTTTTAACATGGGTCTTAATGACATGAATGCAACATATATTCTATGTATGCATGGCAATACTTGAGCATGACAGTACACATAGATAGCACATATTACTTAATCAAAGTATTAATGAAACATCAACAAAACGTATGCATGTGCATCTTTTACTTTATCATAATTGAACTTGCTAGTTCCTTTCATAACTTTTTCATTATTCCACCTCATTATCATAATCACCAAAATCCACCCAACATGCCGCCCGCGATTTATCATGGTCACCAAAACTCCTTATCACCTATTGCCTAGGAATGAGCTCATCCTAACTAGCCGTCGCTAGATTTATACGGGAAAAAATAGAGGGAATCATATCTCTTTCTTGGAAACATCAACCGGTTAAGACCATTGACTTTGTCCGCTTCGGATGGCTCTGCGTCCATACCCCCATCGGGTTTACTTTCTTATTAGTAGGAGAAATGCATCTGCATATAACCTTTACATTAACATATCTCTTTCTTCTTGGAAACGCATCAACGGTTAAGACTAGTGACTTTGTCCGCTTTGATATGGTTCGCGTTCCATACCCCCAGGTTTACTTTCTCCTTGTACAGGAGAAATGTGTCTCGGCATATAACCTTTACATTAACATATCTCTTCTTTGGATCACCCTACAACCCTTAACTCGGGAAGTCATAATGGGATCATTTCCTCATTAACATATTTTGTATGGATGCAACATGAGCGTACAATCATAATACATCATATAACCTATCATTTATGCATCATGAGCATGGAATCATCTTAAAACATATCATATACTTTTCTCATATGCAACGTTATAACATTTCAAGTAACATTCATCACGTCATATACATTTCAAGTAAATAATCAAGTAAGACTTCAATACTCATAGGCATTCTCATCATAATTTCATTTCATCATATCATGTACATTCCCATTAAGTAATCATGTAAAGAGGCAACATCACATAAGCATCCATATCATAGGTTCATCCCATTAAAATCAAAACACTCATTTTTGGCACATTTAGGTCCTGGTAATCGATTCCAGGTGCTAGTAATCGATTACCAAAGACAAAACTTGTTTCTGGAAAGAAGGACATCATGGTAATCGATTACATGAATGGTAATCGATTACATGAGTCTGAACTGGTTCTGGGTAAGGAGAACACCCTTGGTAATCGATTACACCTCTTGGTAATCGATTACTAGAACCCAGAATCTCATAAATTGCTTCTGGTAATCGATTACATAGCCCAGTAATCGATTACCAAGAATCCTTTTTCGAAAAACTAAACTTTCTAACACATTTTCAAGTATCCTTCCTTTCCAAAAACACTTTATCACACCTTTCTAAAAATTCCTGAAATCATTATCATATTTCCACAATTTAAAACCAACATTGTAACATAACCAAGAAATAAATCTCAACACTCATAAAAGCAAACATAAAGGAAACTACTTCATATTCTTTATTTTATTGCTCATAGGCTTCAATCTAGCACGATTCTAGAAAGGCTGACCAACTTTAAGGTTGGCAAGGGTAAGCTTAGAGCTTTTTGAAAACATGTGATTAAGTTCTTCAAACAACTTTTAGTGATCTACTTAACATTTATATCAAACTTTTTATAACAAAAGGAAATGGAAACCGAAACCATTAAGGGGAAAAGGAAAAAGAACTGAAAACTTTGAACAAGGAAAGGAAAGGAAACTGAAATCATTTATGGTCCAAGACCAAGTTTTCAAGCTTTAGAGGTTTCATTGTGATGAACTCAAAGTCATCATCTAGAACTCTCATCATCAAGCTATCATGAAACATCATCAATGGCCTTGAAGGCCGAACATGTAAGGAAAAGAAAGAACTTGAAAGAAAACTCCCTACCTAGTGGTGAAGAGGAAAGCTTGGTTCTTGAAGCAAGTAGAGAAGAGCAACTTCTTCCTTGATGCTTGATGATTTTTGGCCAAGGCAAGGAGAAAAGAAGATGAGGTGTTTTCTTTGTGAGCTTGAGAGATGAAGAAAAGGAAAGGAACTCTTGAGTCTTGAGAGAAAAAGAAGAACTCAAGATTACTCTTTGAAGCTAATCTTGGCAAATGAACAAAATGCAACCAAGCTCATCCAAGCATGGTATTTATAGAGGGAATGAGACCTTGTGGCTGATTTGGGGAGGAAGGCTTGGCCTCATGTTCCATGAGGTGAGAGAAATTGCTTTATGGAGGCATGGTGAGGTATGGTGGAAAGTATGGGCAAGGCATGGGCAAAGCATGGGCATTTTTGTGTGTAAAAATAAATCAACATGTGAGGAATGGGGAGGGAATTTTTGGTCAGATTTGCAGCCAAGGGGGAGGGAAAATCTCTCATTTAATTGTGGTTTAATGATGTGTTTAGGTTTGTCTTTGATTAGCTTTTGATTAGGCATTTGTAAGCAAGTGTTTAGGTGATAAAATGGCTAATTAAGGTGGTTCAAGACTTGATTAAGGAGTGGTCATACTAAATTAGAGAATTAAAACCATACTTTAGTCAAATCAAATCATAGACACAATTCCATGATTTAAGGAATTGGAGAGAAAACACTATTCATGAAAATGTGACATAATGTCTTAAATTCAAGAATAGGATTTTGAGCTTCTCTAAGCAATCTTAGGTTCTAATCAACCTTGATTAATTATTTTGACTCTAGATTAGTAATTAGAATTTACTAATCTTTAATTAGAGCCTAATATTGCTTAGGTTTTGCTGAATCGTTATTCGGCAGAATGCACTTAGCTAGGGGTAAAACGGTAATTTTTACTAAGCTGCCGGGTCCACCGGGCTTATCCCGACATAAATATTACTTAAAAACATCATTTAAAACCTTTTGGTGAAGTCTGGTTCACGGACATGTAAAACGAGGTTAAACGCCATAGGGGCATTTTGGTAATTTCTTGCGTTGGAACTCAAAATGAGATTCTTCTGCTCTATTACCACACATAACATACACAATCCCCTATCATCACAAAAACATCCCTCGAGGATGGCCGGGACGACCTTATTTTCGGGTAAAATGACCTCAGGGGCATTTTGGTCATTTGTACATGGAAAAATTGGGGGTTACAAAAAGTGTCATCTGCTACCACTTGGGAAGAAAGGACACTTCAAACTAGATTGTCCTAAACTCAAAGGCCCACAAAAGAAGTTCGTGCCAGGAAGAAAGGAATGCTAGTCACCTGAGCTATTCTGAAGAAGAAAGAAAGATTAGAAGATAGGAGAAGATGAATATCACCAACCTATGTTTCATGGCAGGATATTCATCAAATGGTGAACCTAAGGTAAACAACTCAATCTTTCCTATGATAAACTGCTATCATTATATGAAGAATTGCTAGAAGATTCTCAAACTCTTTCTCACTATCTTAACCTTAAAAAGAAACATAAAAAGACTATTTTAGAACTTAAAATGGTCAAGGTAGAAGCTGAAAATCTAAGGCTTGAAAAGAAAACTGAAAGGAGAAAATAAGATTCTTAATATAAAATTCAATGCCTTAGAATCAGAAGTTGCAAGTAAAAGTGAAAATACTCAGAAGGCTATTTTTGAGCTTGAAAGAACTTCAAAGCTTCTTAAATCTAACGTAGACAAAAAGGTAAATGGATCAAAATGACTATCTGATGCTTGGAGGTCAGAACCATATTTAAAAAATTCAGGTTGGATGAAGAAGAATTTGATGAGAAAAGAAAACCAACTCTTTTCAAGAAAGTAAGGAACAAGGTGTTAGCTCTAAAACCCTTTAGAAAGCTTTAATGCAATATGTTTTGAGTGACAACAAAACCAATTCAAAGAAAATATTTTGAAGAACAACTAATGTCTTCCTTGAGTTTCTTGTCATAAGCATAGAGGTTATTTCTAAATTGCATAACACAAACTTAATGTGAGAAAAATTTCACTTTGCATGTGCAAATATGATTCATCTCATATAAAAGTGATTGAACTTAATAAAAGTGAATATTATGTCATGCAAATTATGTATACATTCCTTTGGATAAAAGGATATCAAAGACAAGTATAGGAAACCAAGTTTTGGGACTTCAGAAAAGTAGCACGTGACTTTAGGAAGTACACCTTAAAATAAAGATATTCATCAATCTCTAAAGCCAATGTGTTCCACTATCTTCAATCATCATGATCACAAATCTTTCAACATCATAAAGCTTGGATTGAAGATCTAAAGACCAAAGATTTATAAAGGGACTGTTTCACACTTAGAAAGCTCATTTCACGGTGGAACGCTAAACATTACTAGAAAAGGAAGGAAATTTGAATTTTTGAAATTCAAATTTAAAGTCAAACCCAGTTTCAACTAGTCATTCTTCTACTAACATGGTCAGGAACCTTAGCTTCTAGAAAAAGGAGTTCAGAAACTATGATTCAAAAGTAAGAGTAATTTCTAAAGTAATATTAAATCTCATATCTCATAATGGCTTATGCAAAAGCTTAACAATTGACAGGCTACTTTTCTATATTACTTTTTCAAGACACAAATAGATGATCAACACATGTCACTTGGAGATCTGATCAAAGGCAATGGTCACAATGGAAGACCATCTATATATAGAGATGATGTGCTTCAATGTCATTAAGATTGATACTTACTAGAGAGGAAACCTCTGGAAATCTCTTCATATCCAAGCAAGGTTCATCATATCATCATGCAATCAATCTCCTTACCTTTAAAAATCTTCTTTCCACGTTCTTGAATAATTATATGATCTTCCTAGGAAGAGTTGAAGTTTCAGGATCATAATGTATAAGTTAAGGAAACTTGAGTGTAGGTTAGTTTGAATGGCAACCCAAACACAAAACCTTTGTATCCTCGATCCAATAGTGATTACGTGAGATATCTTGGAGAGGCTAATGTAAAACTACTTACAACGTGAGGTAAGGTGTTCTTGCTACTCATAGAGTCAGCTGAGACTTGGGCAAGGCTACTCAAGTTGAGCTTGGAAAGGTTGGTGAATAACTACTTTCAACGTGACAGTTGTAACACCCTCCTAATTACCACATTTACTCGAGTATGGACATAGTAATTCAGGAGTATTACTCAGCGTTGGATCTATTCTATTGAAATAAGTAATGACAAGAAAGTCGCAATACATTTGTTACCATAATAAACTTTACATATAAGGACATCATGTCACAGCATGTATGTACATCATAAGGATAGGAACCAACAAAAAGACCCCAAAGAGTACAAAACTCAGTGTAAACGAGGCTAATCCTCCTAGCTAATACCTAACCTGTAACATCCAAGATATATATATATACACATAAAAAAATAAATAAATAAATAAAATTTAAATTAAGCTTTATTAGTTGGAATTTTCAAAATCCAATAATGTAGAAATGATGAGAGTGATTCAATGTTTTTATTAAAAAAAAAACAAAAAAAACAAAAAAAAAAAACAAAAACGTGAATAGTGTTTTGCCGGCAGGCTCGCGGACAGCCGAAACCCTAGATTAGGGACCGGAGGTACCCGAAATTTTGAAAATATGGGGATGAGGTTAGAAATACTTAGAAATGAAAATTTCATACTTAGAATTAATTTTCGGGTATATAGAATTACCAGGATATGGTATTTTACCCTTTGGAAAATTTTGTGCGATTTTCAACACCGAAAGCAAATTTAACCTTTACAAAATGATTAACAATATATTTTTTTTCATTATATGAATGGCTAAGATTCAATTTTGAATTACAAAATTGAATCATAGCCATCCTTTTTATCTTTAAAGATTAGAAACTATCCTAACCTATTACTCAACATTATGACATCATCACCAATTATAAGATAAACTTGAATTCAAGCTTCTCCAAGAAGCTAAAGCTTCGGCCATTTCAGAAGGAAAAAGGCAGCAGCTGGTCCTCCATAGCCAAGAGCTTGAGTTTGCTTCCAAAATCCAAAAATCCTAGCTTAGAACCATCAAAACCTAATCTTTCCTTCACCAAAATTGATCTACACTTCAATCTCTACCTATCTAACCGATTAGAAATTCAAAACCTCATCATATTCACCTCATCCATCACTGATTAGAGGAGAGTTTGGAGGTGTTTTGGGAGTCTTGGAGTGAAGGACTCTCATCTTGGAGCAAGCTAGAGACAAAGAGAGACTAGCCTTCAAGTGTAGGGTTTTTCATAGTTCTTTCTCTTGAAAATTTTGCTAATCTGTTCTGACTGGGTTTATTTCGAAATTTTGATGGTATGTGGTTGATGATATATTGTTATTGATGTGTGAATTTTTGTGGTGGGTTTGGATGGTGTTAAAAAGGGGTTTTCACTAGATGAAATCTGGACTGGCCTGCTGGAGTTCAGGCTGTCCTGCAAGCAGCAATTATGCACGAATTTTCTGGTATATTTGTGGGTGTTTTCATAAGCTATAAAAATTATATGTTGAAGATAACACCTTAAACTAACTACATGAATTTTATTGGGTGTTAACTTTGAAGTTTACTACTTCAAAAAAATCAAGAACCGAATTGTGACTGGGGCTGCCTAAGTTGTTGAAACTGAAGCAATAAAGTTGCCCGATTTTATTATCATAGCAAATGATTGAATGAATCCTTGAAATTTTTACCTGAAGTTAATAACATATTGAGGTAGCACTGTGAATTTTATTGTGCACTAATTCAATCATTTTCTAGGGTTAAAAATTCTAAGAATCCGGGTCTGGTCTGTGAATTTGTGGTCCCTGACCACTAAATTTGTGCAATTTACTAAAGTAGCTAGAGAATTCTACTTGTCCTGAAATTTTTACAGGTTATTCTAGACATTTGGGAGTGTTAGTGAGAATTTTTGTGGCATATGAATTGGCCATTTGATATTGAAATAAAATGCTACTATTAGCATAGTGAATCAGCCCAAGTGCTGAAATGGCAGAACTGCACTAAAATGATGATAAAATGACACTTAGCCCAGGCATAAATTATATTCATGCATGATAGTTACTTTAAAGAGTCATTTAAAAGATATAAATGAGACCCTAATGTGATTGAATGCCTCTGAATGATGTATGCCATGCCTTGTAAAAAGAGAAATACATGATACGGTAACATGACAAAAGAGAATCTATAACTCCTAACTGGGCATGTTTTAACCTATGGGGAACAGAACAAGGCTTATAGAGTTAAAGAGGGAAGGCAAAAATAAGAACTTCCCTAAGAATGGTATGAGTCGGTAGACGTATCGGCTAGGAATAGAACTGTGTGTGATTTGGAGGTGAAAAATGAAGTCCGATGATTACAATAGGAATGAGCTCATGTCCTAGGCAGTCTATTGTCCTTTATAAAATTATCCACTGCAGATGTTGCTAATGTGAAATCAAGCCTTCCCTATATGAAAGAAAAGAGGTAACAGGATGAAATTAAGCTGGTTATTTATAAGATGATATGTACGATTATTATATTTGATAATTTCAAGCATTTTTGTATGAGACCTAATATAATATTACTTACATGAATGACCTTATTAATTAGGCCTATCTATGCTAACGGATTTCCCTATGAGAATTTTATAATATTCTCATCCCTATGTGCATGTATGTTGTATTGTGCTCAGATCCTACAGATGCCGACCGTGATCTTCTTTCTTGATTCGGAGTGGAGGTGGCATTATGACGAGAGTTGGATTCGCTGTATGTAGTAGCGTATTCCCAAATCCGAGCGTATATTTTCTTCACTCGTTCCTTTAGTAGCTCCGTTTTCACTAGAGTTCACCCAGGTTTTCCTTTTGATGGTGTGCCCCTTCACCTGCACACCCAGCTGTTCATACCTCCTGCGCACCACCTATGCCCCCTCCTGAGATGGACCTTCTTCATCCTCCTCCTCGGATTCAGACCATTTGAGGGTCCTGACGCCCCTGGAGGTGAGGCCATCATCCCGATGGCCAACGGTTTTGCCTAGGAGGATGCTAGACCTATAGGGACTTTTGACTTGTATGTAGTTGCAGTGTACTATGGGACCATGCCAGCCTACAGGCTGATTCTATTTGAAGTTATAAGATCCATTTTATGTGTATACGATTTTTGCTGGATCTTAACATGAGTAGGCTAGGCTTTATGTTATCGATAGGTCTTTTGGATAAAAGTCCCTATGTAGCATCGTAGGTGCTCTAACTTATCTACGGTTGCGCATATGTACAAAATATATGTATATAGTGGAGCTTTGGTGGTTGTTGTACCTTATGTTTATATTTTATTTTATGTTAATTGTTTATATCTCTCAATTAGTCTATAGTATAATCAGGGAGTAATACTCTCCTAATTACGATGCTACTAGAGTAGTACAAGAGTGGTTAGGAGGTGTTACATAACCTGCTGAATCACTCAGTCTGAAAAAATAGTATAAATATACAACAGAGTAAAAGGAAACCAAAAGTACATCAGCTAGGTAGGTAGAATGTAACGCTATACTAGTACTCATCGTCGGCTACCGCGATGACCTCGCCTCCCTCTGACAAAACGTTGGCCATCGGTATGGCCTCTCCTCCTGAGCATCTGGCCTTAGGGTCCGAATCAGAAGAGGAGGACAAAGGTGCCGGTGCATCTGCGGCGGGTGCATAGGTGGGAACCTTGAACACGTCTGATGTGCCATGTGGAGAGGCACACCCTCATAAGGGAAGTGGGTCGAAGTCGGAGCAAAGACAGGAAGTACTAAAAGATTGGTCAAAGAACATATATATACGAACGTAGAGTACCACAGCGTACATAGAATCCAGGGCCGAGTCATACTGCCATACCCACTGGGGAGAGTCAAGGAAGAAGACCAGAAGGCATCTGCCGGATCTGAACCATACAATATATACAACTATAGGGTGAGAATAATGTAAAATTCTAGGAGGGTAGTTTCCCCACGTGCTACACATAATACAAGTAATAGCTTCATGCATATAACATATTCATATATGAGTCATGGAAATTTAAATTAACAATACAATGATAACTCATTTATGATCGTAAGTCAGTGCCACATGTCTTTTCAATTCATAAACATAGGGAAGGCTTAGTTTCACATAGAGTCACTTCATTATTTAACAACTCCATATAGGACAATAGACGCTAGGACATGAGCTCATTCCTATCCGTGATCATCGGACTTCATTTTTTTCCATTTCCGGATCACACACAGTTCTATGCCTAGCCGATACGTCTACGACTTACAAACTTTCTAGGGAAGTCCTTATTTTTGCCTTCCCTTATATCCCTCTAAGCCTTGTTTTTTCCCCATATGATCAAATATAGAAGCAATAGAAATATACATATTACCCTTTCTCACATAACTAAGTTATGCACTTCTCTCTTTGCTCAAGGTCATGATTACCTTACTATTAGGTATTCAATTATATCATGGATTCATGAATAAGGAATTAAAATGGTTCGTATGCATTCATATACCATAGACTTAGGATAGGCATCATATATTCACAAAATTTCAGCCACTTTCACATTCCAGCACCTTGGCAGAATTTCTGTTCTAAGTTTAACATTTAATTGCTACATCCAGCAACCATTCCAAGAGCCACAAAAATTCTTGGTGACACTTCAATGTGTCAAGAATACCCTGTAAAAATTTCAGGGTAATCAGAGTTATATAACCACTTCAATAAAATAGGCAAATCTGGTGGTCAGCAGCCACAAATTCATAGTCCAGACTTGTGTTCCAGAATATTTAACCCTAGAATTAGATGGAATCAAGGTACAAGGAAATTCACAGAGGTATTTCAACATGTTATTAGTCTTGTGTAAAAATTTCAGGAGCTATCTCAATCAATTGCTATGATTAAAAATTCGGGCAAGTTTGTTACTTCAGTCTCAACACTTCTAGACAGCACAATACAATTCGGTTCCTCATTTTTTTGAGGCATCAAACCTTAGAATTAACCCCTAAGAAAATTCGTGTATTTAGTTTAAGAGGTTAGCTACAACATATAATTTTCATGGCTCATGAAACCACCCACAAAATTCCCAGAAAATTCGTGAAAAGTTCTGATTACAGAACCAAAATCAGTCCAACACCCTAGTTCCAATTTCACTTGAGAGAAACCCTTTTAAAACCATCCAAACACAACACAAAAATTCATACATCAATATCAATATGTTAAGCATCAATATCATCAAAATTTTCAAAATTAGGACAAGCTAAAACAGAATTGCAAAATTGCACAAAAAGGAAGCAGAAAACCTACTCTTGAAGATTTAGCAAGTGTCTATCTCTAGCTTGCTTCAAGGTGGAATTTCTTCACAACCAACTCCCCACACAACTTCGAATCCTCCTCTAATCAGTGATGGATGTGCAAGAAGGATGAGGCTTTGGAATTCTATTCGGTTAGAATTATAGATATGGAGGTGTAGAGCAACTTTAGTGAAGAAAGGCTTAGGTTTTGATGACTCTAGGTTAGGGTTTTTGTAACTTGGAAGCAAGATGGAGCTCTTGGCTATGGAGGAAAACCAGCTGCTCTCTCTTCCTCTCCTTGCTGCCGAAATGTTTGCTGCCTTTGGGGAGAAGTTGCTAAGTGTTTATATGAGTCACCATTCATTAAAGAATGTTTTGTGATGACTCATGCTACTAGAAAGCCAAGTGGATGGCTAGGATTTGATCTTGGAATCCAAGATCAAATCTTGGCCCTCCACTTGTCTCAAATAGATAGTATCAATTATTAATCATTTATTAATAATGTTAGAAATATCTTTTTGTGTAAAAAAAATCACACACCGAAATCACCGAACGGAAACGCCAACTACTAACCGATATTACCTTAAATTTAATTCTAGGTATAAAATTATCATTCCCATACATCCCTAATCTTATTCTCATATTTTCTTAACTTCGGGCACCTCCAGGTCCCAATCCCCGTTTTGGCCTGTCCGCGGGCCTTTGGGCCCGCAAGGTACTATTTACTTTTTTTTTTTTTTGTGCTCCCTCATGGAGTCATTCTCATCACAATTGTTCCTGCGAGAACTTTGATATTTCCATTCACCATTCCTCAATTAATTTCTAAAGGGGAGAAAAACTAGGATGTTACAACAGGAGAGGTTGTCTACTTGTCAGAGAGTCAACTTGGAGAGGCTTGGGAAGATTCTGGCCAGTTGAGAGGCTGGTGAATAACTATTTTCAACTTGACAGGTAGAGGTTGTCTCACTTGTCACCAAGTCAGCTTGAAGAGGCTTGGCAGATGAATGAGTTCAGCTTGGAGAGACTGAACTGAATAACTACTTTCAATGTGACAGGAGAGGTTGTCCTGGTCACAGGTCGGGGCTTGGAGAGTGGGGCAAGACTACTTGGTTCAGCGCTTGGAGAGGCTAGTGAATAACTACTCTATTCAGCTTCAGAGGCTAGTGAATCACTACTCAACTTTTGATAGTAAATGTTATCCATTGGTCATAAGTGAGAGCTTGGGAAGGCTAATGTAAAGACTATCCCTTTCTTCCTCTAGTTTGAGAAAGGTGTTTAGTAGAACCTCAACATTTATTGAGTACTAGATGTCCAGTTGGCTAACCAGGAAAAAATCCTTGTGTCACATCTTCTTCTCCTTGATCTCTTTTATCTTTACTTTGCCATGTTATACGTTTATCTTACTGATATGATACATTACGCCTTTATATTTCTTGTCATTTTCTTTAGAAATCTCTTTGTGAATTATGTTTCACAATTGATCTTATATTGGCATAACGTTTTAAATTTTCATGATATTTATCAATTACTTCAGAAATCTAATTTCTGAAACCATTAACTGAATTTCCGCTGCACTACAAATACTTTATAGTATCTTTGTTAAAAGTTTCAATATGCAAAAAGAAGTAAAGCACAATTCAACCCCCTTCTCATGTACTTTCATACTTACACAAGGCTTCTTATACTTTCTGCTTTAAGAAGGGACATCCACCTGACAAATGCTTCATGAAAAGGAAGTATGTCAAAAAGGTTGGAAGACCCCTCATAGACTAACACAAGAAGACCCAAGAAATCTAAATACCTAAAATAAAACTGTGTTTATCAGGGTCTCTCTAGAATGCATGGAACCTGACAACAAGTGGTACATAGACTGGGTGCCAAGCCACATGTTCAAATCTAGAAGGTGGTTCGAAATTTGTGACCCAAAAGCTCTAGATCAATAAAGTTTTCTGATGGAGGTAAGGCTAAGGTCAGGCATAAGAAATGTTGGTAAGGATGATTCTTACTAGATTTCTAATGTCTTGCTTGTTGATGGTCCTTAGACAACTTATTAAGTATCAGCTTAGTCCTGACCAAGGCTTTAATGTTGTTTTTGATGCTCATGCATGCAAAGAGTAAGTCTAACATCCCCGCCGCTTTATGGACGAAGACTATCCCCACAAACCAACACGGGTCTTTTCAACATGCTTTGTCCTCACTCACACGCATTCTTGGGAAAACTTCCCAGAAGTCACCCATCCAAAATTACCCCAAGTCAAGCATGCTTACTTGGGAGTTATTTTGTGATGGGCTATCGAAAATAAATATGCATCTTTGTGGCATAGGTAGTACCAATCAATTCATATAAGCTCCTTTAACTATATAGTCTCATACCTATATAGACTCAGGATCCCTCTCATTCGGTGTGTAATCGGTTCATTCATGTACCCCTCCACTTAGAGGCAGGAGTCGCTCCTTGTTCATGTCTTCTCACACCGCGATTACTCTCGCTTCGTCCTCTGCGTTACAATGTCCTACTTTCATTCTATTTGGTAAGAGGCATGATAACATGTATGTGTTATTCTTAGATGATTGGAGAGATAATAAAATGTCTATCCTTCACGGATTATGAGTGGTTATGGCACAAGAACCTTGGGCATACTCATATAAAGCTCATTTCTAAGCTTTCTAGAAAAAAGCTTATTAAAGGGTAAGCAAACCAAAGCTTCTTTCCATAATAAGCATGTGGTTTCAACTACCAGATCACTTGAGCTTTTACATATGGATCTCTTTGGACCAACCAAGATTGCTAGCCTTGCTGGAAAGAGATATTGTCTTGTCATTATGGATGACTACTCCATATTCACATGGGTTGTCTTCCTAGCTTCTAAGGATGAGGTATTTGAAATATTCAAAGCTTTTGCAAAACGTATTTGCATAGAAAAAGATTCTCAAATCAGCTCTCTAGATGTGATCATGGAGGAGAATTTGAGAATCATATTTTCGAAGAGTTTTTTGAAAAACATGGCATCCCCCACAAGTTTTTTACACCTAGAACTCCCCAACAAAATGGGGTTGCTGAGAGGAAAAATAGAAGCTTGCAGGAAATGGCTAGAATAATGCTTTTAGAAAGTGTTTTATCAAAAGGTTTTTGCAGGAGGCCAAACACCCCATGCTATATACAAAACAGAATCTTTCTAAGGCCAATCCTCAGGAAAACTCCTTACAAACTATGGAAGGGTAAGAAACCTAACATTTCATATTTTCATATCTTTGGCTCATCATGTTTTATCCTTAATACCAGGGACAAACTTGCAAAGTTTGATCCAAAATCTGATGATGGTATTTTCCTACGATACTCTTCTATCTCTAAAGCTTACAGAGTGTACAATAAGAGAACGCTATGCGTTGAAGAGACTATTCACATCAACATTAAAGAGCTCAAGAAGAACTTTGCTGAGGATCTCGAAGAACTGGAAGACAGTCTTGAAAGAATAAGTCAAAGGAAATTTCTAATAGTAGGAAAATGAAAGACAAAACCTTCAAAAGTAAGCTCCAGAATACAAGCACTTCAAAAAGCTTGCTCAAAACTCCAAAGTAATCAGAAAGTAGCATTTCTAAACACGAAGGAAAGCAATCTGAAGATGTAAGAGAAGCTGAAGACCTTCAAAGCCACATAAACTACAAAGGAGTTTCTAATTTAAAAGCAGTTTGAAAGAGAAGGTATGTCAAATTGTGATTTCATCTCTACCATTGAACCTGAATGCATTGATGAAGCTTTGAGTGATCAAAGTTGGGTGGATGCTATGTAAGAAGAAGTGGACCAGTTTTAGAAAGTAAAGTTGACTCTTGTTGAAAGAGCAAAAGGTAAGACCATCATTGGTACAAAGTGGGTGTTCAGGAATAAGCTCGAAGCAGGCAAAGTCATTAGGAATAAGGCAAGATTGGTTGCATAAGGTTATAATCAATAAGAAGGAATTGATTATGATGAAACCTTTGCACCAATAGCCAGGCTTGAAGCCATCAGAATGCTATTTGCTTTTGCTGCCTTCAAGGGATTCATTCTCTACCAAATGGATGTTAAGTTTGCATTGCTAAATAGATTCCTCTGAGGAAGTTTATGTGAGCAGCCTCTTGGTTTTGAGAATGAAAACCTTCCTAACCATATCTTCATGCTAACGAAGGTTCTCTATGGTTTGAAACAAACTCCTCAAGCTTGGTATGACAAACTAAGTACCTTCTTCTGAAGAATGGGTTCAAGAGAGTGAAATTGATACTACTCTTTTTTCTCTTGAACAAGATAATAACTTTCTAATTGTCCAAATATATGTTGATGACATCATATTTGGTGCTACTGATCATTCTCTCTGTGAAAAGTTTGCAAAATTAATGCAGAGTGAATTTGAGATAAGTATGATGGGTGAACTAAAATTCTTCCTTGGTTTGCAAATAAAACAACAAAAAGAAGGAACCTTGATCCATCAAGAAAAATATGCAAAGGAGCTATTAAAGAAATTTAATATGGATCAAGCTAAACCAATGAGCACTGCCATGCATCCATCTCAAATCATTGATGCTAATAAGAATGGTGAAAAAGTTTCAGAGAGTAATTATCATGGAATAATTGGTTCACTACCTATCTTACATCTAGTAGACGGACATTCAATTAAGTGTGGGAATTTGCTAGATTTCAATCTAACCCAAAGTAATCACAATTAAATGCTGTTAGAGAATTCTTCAATATTTATCAAGTACTACTAATCTCAACTTATGGTATGAGAAAGGTACTTCTTGTGAGGTAGGTTATTGTGATGACTTCACTAGAGACAGAGTTGAGAGAAAAAGCACCAGTGACTATTGTTGTTTCTTTAGAAAAAGTCTGATCACATGGTCATGCAAAAAGCATAATACAATTGCTTTCTCTATTGCTAAGGCTGAATATGTAGCGCTGCAAATTGTAG
This sequence comes from Dalbergia oliveri, assembly GCA_030441495.1. Lineage (NCBI taxonomy): Eukaryota > Viridiplantae > Streptophyta > Magnoliopsida > Fabales > Fabaceae > Dalbergia > Dalbergia oliveri. The sequence continues at coordinate 820,314 of JAMLFY010000021.1, forward strand.
CACCCAAATGTTGTGGATAAGGAACCAGCTAGAAGATTATCACTTGAGGTATTCCCAAATCCCTATCTACTGTGATAATACTAGTGCTATAATCCTGCTATAAATCCTATCCAGAACTCTAGATCCAAGCACATTGATGCTAAACATCATTTTATCCATGATCATGTTCAAAAAGGAAATGTTAAGTTAATGTTTGTGAATATCAAAGACCAAGTGTTAGATATATTCACAAAGCCATTAGCTGAAGATCGGTTTTGTGTTTTGAAATAGCTTTTAAACTTAAGTGTTTTTTAATTCTGCATAACTATTCATGCACAAACCATCTCTAATACTCCCTCTCCTTCTCATAACTCCAAGCTGAAACCCAATAAAATATATCAATTTGCAAGACCAAGACAAATTTCTCAGTTTTGAGATTAGAAAGAAGATGGGTTGTCAGAAAGAAGAGATGAGGATTAGATAATGAAGTCTATATATATATATATATATATATATATAGGATCATTCTCAGTATATAAAGATGAGTTATGATGAGTAAGTGGTGTGTCTCCGATGGGTCAAGAAAGTAAACAGGAAAGATCATAAAGAAAACCCATCAGAAATGATAAAGGTCAGAAACCACTCTTTCTTAATAAGGTTAAAAGACGAGATAATTTCCAGTCTTTTGAGCTTTTCTCTCCACATCATTTCACCTTCAGTCAGTTATGTTACATCACTTAAATAATCCCCACTTCTCACACATCATTTCTTTACCTTTATCCTCTACCTTACGCTTCTTCAAACCATTCTGCTTCCTTTCATCGCAAATCGTGCTCCAAGCATGTTGCCAATATTTCTCATGTTTGATGAACCTCTCCACTAACAACATTATGCTAACAATTTTATCAGAGGCCAGGAGCCCCTGAAGAAAATGCTTGGACAAGAGACCATGGTTCAAGTTCTTATCCTTCTATAAGTCATTTCCTTCTAAGGATGGGAAGGGTTTCTAAACTTCTCCAATTGGGTATTTATGGGAATGGTTACCACTTTTTATTCCTAGCTGATACAGGTATTCTGAATTAAAGCTGGCCTCTTATATCAAGGCGTTGATATAGAGCTAAGCATAGCAAATCTCTCCAACATCATTCATGCTCCTAATGACGATGTCATTTGTACGTCAAAGAAGAATGGTGGATGGGTCTTGGGGTTTAGAGAGGAGTCTCCAATCTTATCACTGGCTTTCCTAGACACTAACCTGGCAACATATCTACCACTATGTTGAACACCAAGGCACATCAAGTCTTTACCCTTATCTAGTTTTCTCTACTCCTAAGGCTTGGAAGCACACATCTTTTGACTGGGTGGACTGCATGCTATTGTTTTGTCTACTGGCAAAAAGAATGGTAAATCTGCCCAAACCTATCTTTAATTACATGATGAGTGCCATCTCTCTAGAGAAAAGAAGAAATGTTGTTGTTCCTTATGGGATTCTGCGACAAAGATTTTTGAATATCTACATTATCTGTTGGCAAACAAGTGGTACGAGTACATGGAAGGTACTGAATACACTTAATTCCTTTAGAACCCTAAAGAGACTAACTGGTGTTGTCTATCTAGTGTTAGGAGACCGAGTTTGAGAATAAGAGATACATCTCTTGAAAAGGCAACAGAGAATGAGGGAAAAGGAAGAAAAGAAAAATCATACTTCTTGAAGATAGCTCAGATGAAAGTAAAAGGCCTGAGATAATTATCATATATGGGGGCACACCCTACAGATCGCATGGCCTCAGATTCTGAGAATGACACAAGATCAGGATCTTTTTATTTGGAATCCGCTTCTAAAGAGGTTATATCTTCAAAGAATGAATCAACAGATGACAACTCTAAGAATACCTTAGCTCAAGTGAATGATCCTCTCCTTGATCCAGTTGTTCCTAAACCTGCTCCAGCTTAAGGTTTTGAGTCCTCTTCAAGCCAGCCTACCTGGGCACACCCAAGCTTTATAGAAATACAAGTGCTGCTGCAAGAACAACCTCTTATCAACAACAGGCTAGATCAAATGGAAGCCTTATCCCGACATCATGAAGTGCTTCTGCTAGAAATTCTTCTTGAAGTCAGGTGTCAAGGCTAATGATGGTGTTCCTGGTTTCCAACACTCCTTTTTGCTGATGTCAAAAGAAGGAGAAGAAAATCTTTGCTGAGAAGATTAGGGGAGTATACTGAGGGGACAAAATTCAATGATCTTTTTGCATCCGCATTCCTTAAGAATAATTCTATTTTCTTGTGGTTTTTAATATGTTCTGGTTCTTTTACTCTGATTAATATTACTATGTTTTTATACATAAAATATTGATGCTTTGATATATATCAATGTGCAAACCTATTTGAAAAGTATTATCTTTGCTTTGTTTGCTCAAAATACGCTGATACATCCCTCATATAAACAAGGAGCATTAACTTTTGAAAATATGTTTGGATAAAGAAGTGTCTGAATAAGCAAATCAACCAAGATGAAATATGACAAGTATTACTTGTTAGTTATTCAATCACGTGTATCTTCAAAAAGTTTTTTTTACTAAAAATTAAGTTGGTTGTGTTAAAAAGGCTTAAACGAAATATTCGGTTCATTACCGCTCTGATGTATCTCCAAAGTACTCTGAGTAAATTTAGGATCTTCATAAACAACAAAATTAGCTCTGATCTAAGTTACTTAAGGCTTTAAAACATTTGAGAACCTATCTATATCATGCCTTAAGAAAAGAACTTCTTGAATGTTACAGACTATGATGTTTTGAAAGAATAGCTATTATCATGCCTTTTTCAATTCTATTTTCTTTTCAACATCTCTTCAAAAGATTTTCTTGAAATTGGTCTGTCATTATCAAAAAGGGAGAGATTGTTAGCTCCAGAACCTTTCTAAAGGCTTTCATGAAATATGTTTTGAATGACAACAAAGCCAATTTAAAGGAAAATACTTTGAAAAGTGTCTAATGTTTATCTTGAGTTTCTTAAGTAGCAAAACATGTTCTACCATTTGCATAATAAGGCTTATTTAAGCAGAAATAATTTCACTTTACATATGTAAACATGTTTTATCTCGTTTTAAGAGATTTGAACAAAATGAATGTGATAATTATGTCCAAATATGAGCTTAAAATGTTGCAGTTGGAAGAAAAGCAATCAGTATAAGAAACCAAGATTTGGGACTTCAAAAGTAGGATGGGACTTTAGATAGTATGCCTGAAATAAAGATATCCATCAAACATTCAAGCCAAAGTGTTCTACTATCTTCAATTATCACTCTCGTAATGTTTTGTTCATCAACAAGCCATTATTGAAGACGAGAACCCAAGAATCATTAAGGAAATGATACCATATTAGAAAGCTCACTTACAGTGATACTATGCGTTCTACAAAGAAATGGAGGGAATTTTTTAATTCAAATTTGAATTTGAAAAGTCAAAACCCAGATAGAATTGGCGTGTCATCTCTTTTGCCACCATGGTCAACTACCTTAGCTTATAGAAGAAATTGTTCAGAAACAATGTTCCGAAAGTAAGAATGTTCTGAAGTAGCATTAGAAACCTTAATCTTGCAATGGCTTTTGCAACAACTCTAACAAACAAGACATTCTACTCTTCTAGACTACTTTTCCAAGACACAAATAGATGATCAACACGTGTCACTTGGAGATCTGATCAAAGACAACAGTCACAAGGAAGACTATCTATAAATAGAGATGTTGTGCCCAAACGATATTAGATTTTGACGACATACAAAATCTAAAACTCTATGAAAATTTCTCCTTATCTTCTTGTTAAGTTCATTACATCTAGTAATCATTTCCTTTTATTGTAAAAGTCTTCTTTCTATGTTTCTTCATGTTCATACGTTCTTCAAGGAAGAATACTTAGAAAGAAGTCTTTCAAGTGTTTCTTAGAACTTTTATTGTAAATCTTAAAGACACTTGGGTGTAGGTTAGTTTGGGTTGCAAACCTAAACACAAGCCTTATATCCTTGATCTAATAGTGACCGTGTGAGCTTAGCTTAGAGAAGCTAGTCAAAGACTACTTGCAACGTGATAGTAAAGTTATTTTGGTCCGGTTTAGCTTGGAAAGGCTATAGAAAGACTACTCGGTTCAGCTTGAAGAGGCTAGTGAATATCTACTTAGTTCAGCTTGAAGAAAATGGTGAATAACTATTTAGTTTGTGACAGGAGGGTTGTCTACGGTTCCGGTGAAAGCTTAGGAAGGCTATTGTAAAGACTATCCTTGTTCTTTTCTAGTGAGAGAAAGGTTTAATGGAACTCAAGGTTGTTGAGAACTAGATGTAGGCAGGTTGGCTGAACCAGGATATAAAACTCTCGAGCAATATTTCTTTTCTCCTTCATCTCCTTTTTATTTTTGTATTTGATTTATTTACGTGTTAGTTCTGGAAAACTTTTTTTAACGAGTTTATTTCATGTTTAATTCAGAAAGTTCACTTTCTGAAATCTCTTGTTTTTGCCGCACTTCAAGCTCATAGCTTGATAGTATCTTGAGTAAGTTTTCTCAGAAGACAAATAGGCAAAGAAAAGGCAGAGCACGATTCAACCCCCTTCTTATGCGCATTCTTAGCTACATCTTCTTCTCCCTTATCTTTTTAACTTTAGCGCTCTATGGTTGTTTGTTTATATTTCTTAAAGCCTATCTTTTTAGCTATTCTGTTACTAACGCTGTACTTCAAAAAGTTACTCTCTGGAACCTCTAGCATTGTTTCCGTTGCACTTCAAGCTTAAATCTTGATAGTATTTTGCTTAAGTTTTCAGAAGCTAAAAAGAGAAATAAAAGCGAAGCATAATTAAACCCTCCTTCTTGTGCACTTTTCTACCTAAAAGTTGCTTCTCCAACTTCTTCAAGAGCTTAGGAGAAAGGGCTACTGATGGTGTGATCTCAAGCACAACCCTTTTTGCTAATGACAAAAAGTGGAAAAAGAGTAAGAAGAAAAATCATTGTGCTAAAATGCTGAAAGTTAAAGAGGGTCAAGTTGAGGGGGAGTGCTTCAAAGAATAACCCATGCATATCATATTTTTCTTGCTTTGAAATTTTATTTTATTTTGATGCTCTGAAACTTTGATTTTGGATTATGTTTCTCATAAAAAAAATTTCTTATACTTTGGATATTTATGCTCGTTTAGTATATCTTTCATTCCATACTCAAATTTCACTACTCTAATACTTATAATATCTGGATACATATGTTGTGTTCTATTAAATATGTTTGGAATCCAGTTTATATGTATTGTTACATAGGCTTAGTTTTTTTTTTTTTGGCTTTAATACAATACATATGTTTAGAATCATTTTATTTGTCCATCTATGCTCTAATACATAAACTAGAGCCTTATCATATGCTATCATACTCGTTACACAAGCTTGAGTGTTATCACATTTGAATATGTGCTCTGAAACATAGATGATCTGAGAAAGATCAATCTTAAAACTGTCTTTCTCTAGATAAGATGTGTTGTGTTTTGGATTCAACTCACGATTAAATATCACACGCATTATCATATGTTAGATCTAAATATGGTTATGTTTAGAAAGTCACAATAACTTAGAATCAAGCTTGTTCTGAGAAAGTTCAAATGCTTTGATACATCTTAGAAAATCTTTTCCAAAAAATGGCTTTGATCCTAATCATTTAAACTTGTTGCATATTCTATTAACATCTACGACAAACCTTAAGATTGTTACTTTCTAAACTCTATCAATAAGTGTGTTTTGAAAGAATGTTTAAATGCTTTAGTTCAAGCTTTTCAGTGTTATCTCTTCTTTCAAAATACTCCAAAAGATTTTTTTCAAAACTGGGTTTGTCATCTTCAAAATGGGGGAGATTGTTAGCTCTAGAACCCTTCAAAAAGTGTTACACCTTGAAGTTTTGAGTGATAACAAAACCAATTTTGTTAAAATATATTGAAGAATGGACTAATGTTTTACTTTAGCTTCTTGAGCACTCAACAAGACCATTTTCATTGGCATACAAGTTCCATCAATAAGTTTTATTTTCATGTTATCATGTTTCAACATGTTTAATCTTATTCAAAGATATTCAAAGCTTAAATGAAGTGAAAAATAATCCTTGAAAAGACTTAAGTATGTCTTATACACGAAGAAAGGATTTTCAAAGCTAGAAACTAAGTTCAGATCTTCAGAAAGTCACTTTCATCTTCAAAATGTGACACGCAATAAAGAAATTTATCTTCCTTTAAAGCAAGTCATGTTTATTGTCTTTGATTGTGATGATAAGATCACCAACAAGCTCAAATTAAAGAAATGAAGATCAATGAGAAGATCAGAACTGAATGAGCACATCAGAAAGCACATTTACTTAGAAATCGTGCACACTTTGCAGAATGGGAGAGAAAATTCAAATTCAAATGAAAGTCAAACCCAAAGAGGGAATGACAATGATATCTCAACTTTTAACTTGGTCAATTATTCCAGCTTCTAGAGAAAAAAAGTTCAGAAACCTTGTACAAAAAATAAAAAGTAGTTTCTGAAACTGCACTCAAAAACCTCATTTGACAATGATCTCTGCAACTATAAAAGTAGCTCTGACACAGAGCTAGTCTTCTAGATTGCATTTTCAAGCCACAAAAAGAAGATCAACACGTGTCACAAGGAAAACAAATCAAGGGGCAACGGTCTAAAATTGAAGATCAAGTATAAAAGGAGGTCAAGTGCTTACATCTCAAGACTTTTTGCTGAATCGTTAAAAGACTTGCAAAATGCAAATCCTCTTTCTTCTTCTATGAAGGTATTACTTCTTGTAAATCATTTTTTATTTATATAAAAATCTTCTTTTTAAGTTCTTATTAGATAACATCTTCTTCCTAGCAAGAATTGTTAGAAAGAAGGCATTTAAATTTTCAGATCATACACTATTTTATTCTAAAAACTTGAGTGTTTATTTGTTGGAGTGAACCAACCTTTATCAAACCCTTGTACCCTGATCAGGAGTGATCATTATGAGGTCAGCTTAGAGAGGCTAGTCATAAACTACTTGGAAGTGATAGTAGAGTGAGCTACTAGTCACGTGAGATAGCTTGAGAAGGCTATTGAAAGACTATCTAACTTTCTTAGGGTTGAGAAAATGGTTGATTTAGAGGAACTTAACAAGTTGTTGAGAACTTGATGTAGGCAGGATTGGCCGAATCAATATAAAAACTCTTTGTGCAGTATCTTTATACTCCTTCATCTCTTTTACATCCTTTTCTGTGATTCATTATAATACATTTCTGAAAATCTGTCTTAATTTGTTTTCATATTTTCAACTCAGTTCAAAAAGTGACTTTCTAATATTTACTAACAGAGTTTTGGTACTCATCAAGTCTATACTTGATAGTTTTTGTTTAAAGTTTTAGAAATAGGTAAAAGGAAGTTAAAAGCACAATTCAATCCCTTCTCGATTATTAGGTTGAAATTTATGAAATCTGACACATAAATCGATTATTATCGGATTTAATTATTTTTAATCGATTATTATAAGAGTGAGATTTATCTTTTTAAAAGGATAATATGTATTAAAAATAAAAAATATAAAAGTGTAATAAAATAACTGATTTATTTACTGGAAAAAAAAATTCTAAGGTCCAATGACCATTTTCACTTTTGCGCTGCAGATCTTCTTTTTCAATTGTTAGGTTCAAATCCTAGTTACAAGTGATGATGCAAATAACATATTTAAGTAGGTACCATTTGGAATTTTAGAGTCTTATGAGGTAAAAGTGAAAACTAAACAAAACTCCCTACACCCTCTAAAAAGTAAGGGTTTCTTAGAGGACCAAAATATAAGAACCTCGTGCTAAAAGTCACCTTAAATTATAGTACATCTTTGTTTGTCTTATTTGAGGACTGACTTTGGTTCTAAAGGTGAAGGGGTTAATAAGTTTAGGAGGAGCTATTGCCACTTTTTTTAGCTATTGACACTCCCACTCAACTATCTTTCTTAAGTTGTCCTAAAATACCCTTTTATCTCTTTCACAATTAAACTCTTAAACTAATTGCATATAGCCATTTCAATGTGATTCAAACCATCATTATTAATATTTTCAAAATATTCTTTTAATATTATAGTATTTGCGCTTCTCTTGTTTATATGGTGAAAAACTTCTTCATAATATTTTTCTATAAATATATTATTATTATTATTGTTATTATTATATTGGTTTGCTTAATTTAATTTTAAAATATTTAAAATTGATTATTATATATATATGTGTGTGTGTGTGTGTGTGTATTTAGATCTAAATATTACATTATCTTTTACATTTTTTATAATACAGGCAGGTAATATAATTATCTAATAATATAATAATCAGTATGTTAGATAATAGAAAAATTTAATTTTAATCCACTATTAGTATAAAAAATGAAATTACATCTACTACTGTATTTAATTTGATGAAAGCTAATGCAAATAGAAATATTTAATTTGATGACTCTATATAAAAAATAAACTCTGAAAATAATAATAAAAAATAAAAAATAAATTATAATTTATAATATATAATATACATACAGTGTTGTACCACATAACCTTTATATAATTTGATCTAATATGAAATAAACATATTATATTAGTATTTGTTATATCAATCTCCTAATTTTTATTAAATTTTCAAATTTATTGTTCGTTTCTTAAAAGTTAAGTAAAATTATTTTATACAATTATTTAATGACATATTGATACATTAGCTAGACAAGTTTGACTATTATTCTATTATTTCAAAAGTTATATATATAAGAGAATTTGATTAGATGACATCATTAAAATATTTTGTATAGTAAATATATTTAAATTAAATATGTATAATACATTTTTATTGTGATACATGCTGACACTCATCTACACCCATATTAATAAAAAATGTTCATACGATATCTATACAACATAGTTTTTCTTTAAAGAAAACTATTTTTCATAATTGATATATATGCCTCAAATAGTCAATTGCATTGATTAATTAAAAAAAAAAGATAGTCAACTTTTTCTTTTTTTTTTGGTTCTCAACAAGGTATCCACCATCGATCACGGACTAATCGGTTGGCTCGCAGGCACCTCAAGGATGGGATAGCCTCCTGGAAAGCTTCTCCATATCCATAGCTAGGAGTGTTCAAGGGAGAGTTGGGACAAGTTAGACCAAATTTCAACTCCGATTTTTAGATTGGGTCATTTTTAAAACCCGAACCAACCCAATAATAACCTGATAAATGACCGGTCAATTGGCTTTTAAACAACTTATAAAGATTTTGATATTACATATAGTAAAGTTATAAAATTTTACAAGTAAGAAATAAAATTCAAGAGATATTTTGAGATACATATTTCTAAACAAATCATCTCACTATAAAAATAATATTAAGTTATCCAAAATGTATTAATTTAAACATAAACTCCTATAATTTATCACTAACTATTATAAAAAAATAACTATAAAAGAAATTTTAACTTTGGGGTCGTGCAAACAACCCAAAATGAAACCCGGCAAAAATTACACGGGTCAAATCTAAAGATGCGAATCCGACCCAATAGCTTCAAGTAAAGACGGGTTGAAAGATAAGCAGTCTAACACCTTATTCAAAATTGATCGAACCCCTGACATTTGGTTAAGGGTGAACAAATCCCTTCCACTCAATCATACCCACGGGTTGTCAAATGCATTGTATGAATAAGCATTCGCTGTACTAGGCTTATTTAATTAAGTGCACATTAAAAATAATTAAAAATTACATATACATAACTGCAATTTTGAAAATATTAATAATGATGAGATTGTATAACATTGCAATGACAATATATAATTAGTTTAATTATGAAAAAAAAATAAAAAAGATATTTTAGAATAACTTAAAAAAAAGTTAGTAAGTGGGTCTGACTATAAGTTAATAAGTGGGAGTGACAATAATAAGGAATTCCTCACCATGTAACTTACGGCAGTATCTGAACTCCGAAAGGTCCCAAGTAATTTTCGTTTCCCCAAAGATGCCCTGTTGTGATTTAAGTCAACTCCTCTGCCCATCAACGTCACTCACACATTACATGGTGACATTACAGATGCATCTCGATGTCTCAACCATTTTTTATCGAAGTATTATTTTAATATTTAAAGATTAAATATTTATTAAAATAATTATTTTATTATTATTAAATATAATTATAATTTTTATTCCTCCTATTAGTTTTTTACATCTAATAATAAAAATGAGTATATCAATAAATATTTATTTTAAAAGTATTAAAATAATATTTTTTTTTTAAATTAGATAAATATTTAAGTATAGTGAAAGTAAAAAAAAAATTTATTCCTATCAATTTACTATAATTGACATATAAATTTTATGAAATATTATTATCTCTCATTCTACCTATATTTTTAATACAACAACTAATATATTAATTAATAAATATAATAGAATAAATATTTTAACATACTTTAACAAATAATTTCTATAAATCATAAATTGTAGCTTCAACTTTCACTCTCTCTCGCGTGCCCTTGCCATGGCTCAAGATCACCAGAGCCACGCCAGGCAGCCTTCCACCCCTCCTCCAGCCCACCTGGCCACCATGTGGCCCTGGAAACCGCCGAGTGCTCCTTAAGGCGGCAGGAGGGAGAACGGTGCAGCTGGTAAGAAACCAAAGCGAAGATTGCTTGGGCTTGTGAGAATCTTTAGGAGGATGCGTTTAAGATGGCTAGAACTGCAATCTTCGCTTGTTGAGGAGGCTTAAGGAGCACTACCGAAACCTGGTGAAGGATCTGGTTGAGGGTGGTGCCACCATTGAAACCTTTCGCGCGACTTTTCATGGAAAGCTCTTTCGCCATCCCTATTGGGGTTTCCTTATCTAGCTACCCTTCTCATTTTGTATCAGATCGCCCTCGAACCATCTTCATATAAAATTTTTCCTCCTTCTTGTTGTTACTATTATTATTATTATTATTATTATTATTGTTTTTGTTGTTGTTTTTATTTTTTGTTTTTATTTTCATCCCATTACCCCTAAAACATGTCTCCATTTTCTTTGTTCTATTAAATGTTAGTCAATTAGTCGTCATCATCATCATATATGGAAGAAGGAAGCTCAACCTTCGTATGCTTCCTTTTGTATTATAAAGTTTACCTTTTCTTGCCTCTACTCTTCACTTCTTAGGCTTTTTTAGGTTTCAGTTTAGTTTCAAATTTTATAAAGAAAATATTAAAAATTCTAAAATTATAAATTCCAATTATCAATTTTCATTTTGTGTTTTCAACATTTCCTTTACAAAATCTTGAAACTGAAAAATTGAAAATAAAAATGAAAACTCAAATCAAACTGACCTTAAAGATGTCATTTAACGGGAACGAAATATGAACCCGTCTTGCCATGTATATATGGATTATGGAGTACTAGCGACTAAAGTTTGAAACATGATTATGAGGAGAAGGTGTTGGGATAGTGAACAATGGCTAATGAGATATGCATCTTCTTGATTCTCCCTGGAGTTATTGGACCGCCATATACATTTGTTGTTGTCTTGAATAATACGCTCTAAAAGATCTACGGAACGTAAAAGCTGGTTTATGATTATTTTTGTCGTAAAAGACTTCAAATCGGAATCGAGAATTCCAGGGAGTTGAATAAAAATTTGGTAAATCCTATTGCATTTTTAACTACGATAGAGTTAGTTTTGTAAATTATTAATAACTGGCATGCTCTCATCTCAAAAGTGTTTATTTTTGTTGTATAATTATAGTCAAACTTTATTTGTTATATAATTTTTTGGATTTTGCTAACTAAATTAGATATAGCACTGATTAAAGAATAAAAAGGATGAAACTTTTAATTACTTATAATACATTCAAACATTGCAAAACACTAATTTGTAAAAGTGTAAACCCCCCAAATTAGTGCTTATAATGTCATATCTATGCATAGTTTGGTGCTTGATAAAAATAAATTAGTCTCAAGACCTCTCATATTGTAACATATGAACCCATTAGCTCTTAATCATTTACTGTATGCAAAATAACCATCTTCCTAGAATTTTTACATAAATAAATTAAAAAATTCATTATTTACACAATCCACCCTTTTTAGCATTTTTTTATACAAATATACCATTTTTAAATTATCAGGCAAAGTTGTTGCAAACTGCAAGAAATCATTGATATAAAATCGATGCATGCTGCAATGATTTCAATGAAGTAAAAATTCAAATGAAATCGTCATAGCATAAAATTCTTTTAATGTAACACAACAATAGATGTAATTTGCTTTAGTTCATTTGTGCAGTCTCTCTTCAAGTGGAGACTGAGAGTACGAATCTTATTTCCATATTTTGCTAGTGTATTATTATATTTCTTTTATTTGTGAATCCTAAAATATAATCGTGTTATGGCAGCATAATTGACCAATGGGTTCTCTAGTAACTCAAGATGCAAAGTTCAAATCTCTCTTTTCCAATTGACAATTTATTCTTTTATATAATAGCAGGATACATTGGACAATATGTCACAAGTCATTTTCAGATTATTTCTTAATTTATTTATTGGATAATATATATTCTTAATAATTAATATGAAATTGGATTTAAACTAGAACTAATAATTAATATTGCATTATTAATTTTTTGGAATCAAATCATTTAAAGCCATTGAATTAAATTAAAAAAAATTTATTTGATTTTGGCTAATATTCAGTAGTTTCTCCATCCTTGAATAATTATACAATTTTAAATACTCACTTGAATTAATGAAATGATTGAAAAATATTAATGTTATAAAAAAGTTAAGAAAAATTGTCTAAATTACTTTTGCGTCTTTTTAGCATTTCAATTTTCTCTCTCTTCCACCACTAATTATATTTGATAAGTCAAATAGTATTTAATAGAATATTATTCAAAAGAAATAATTAATGCCACTTAATTTTTTAAATGAACAATTAGTTCAAGACAAAAAAATTTAAAATGGACAATTAATCAAGGACAAAGAGAGTATAATTAGAATTGATCCTAAAATATCGTATAACTAATTTAGATTCAAACATTAACTTTGGTGCAAATTAAATTACCATATCTGGATTTTTAAATATATAACTCTAATTTATAAATTATTGCCTAAAAAAAATCAAATCAAAATAGATCATCACAAAAATAACTATTCAAATATATAAGGACCATACTTCGCTCAAAATATATAACATAGTTTGATTATTTTCATTCAAAATCATTTTTATTTTAGTTTTGTAGTGATGGTTTTACAAAGATTTAGTGTGTGATGTGAATTCAAATAAGTTAAAGTGGAATTTGAAGATGTTGGTGGTGGTTCGGTTATGGAGTATCCCATCCAGAACATGGATCCACTACAAGAAAATTGTCATATACCCGCAGGAAAAAACCGTAGGTAAAAGCATAAAAACCGTGGGTATAGCCTCAAAAACTTATACCCACGGACATATATTTCCGTCATTTTTACTACGCCTTTACCCATTTTTTTGCCGTCGTATAACATATAGTGATGATACCTATTACCATAAGAAAATATCGACTTATACCTACAGATTTCATTGTGTCACTATAGGTTTTAGTGACAGAACTAAAAACCGTCACAAATAATCACTAGGTAATTACCCACAAAAACAATTCTGTCACTATATGCTTTAGAGCAAAGGTTTTTTTTTTTCTATGGATATAGCTTATAGCCACACTTTTATTGGTTTTTAATTTTCTGTAAATATAGATTATAACCACACTTTTCTGTGGGTATAGCTTATAATTTTTTTTTAGTACAAAAAATTAAAATTTGTAATTCAATTTATGTATTTAATTAAATTCATATATATAAGAACAACAATCATATAAAAAAAAAACTCCACTTATATTAAAAGTAAAATAAGTTTAAAGCAATAGGTATCAATATTATAAAGAAATTGAATCATATCAATCTAAAGAAATACATATGTTATGCTCCTATAAAGTAAACATGATGAACACAAAATACAATTCCAAAACATAATAGGAATGAATCATCAACAAATAGCAAAGATGAGCACCTTCGCTAGCTATCACATGTAAATTACAATGAAGCATTAATATTAGTATATGTATTTAACAAAACTAATATCAAACTTAATGAAAATTTTAGGACAGGATTTTCTTACTAGATTAATTTGTTCTCGTGCATGTGTGTGTGTTTTAATGTTTAGAATAAGGTAATAGGAAAAAGCCAATAAGTCATGGAAAATTCAAAACTCTTCTAGATGCTCTTGGAAAATTCAATTACTCTAAAGAAGGCAGAAAAGAGGCATGTACTCATTACAATGTCACATCCAATCGGTTTCAACACATGATGTATATGATTCAATTCCAATCTGAATGGTAGAGAATGCAAGAGAGCAATTGAAAAATTCGAGTGACAGAAAAAGAACTCACTATTATAGCAAAGTAGTTACAAATGGACCGAATGATAGAGTATGAGAGCTGTCTTCCACCTCAATGTAGTTACAAAGTAATATATAAAAGCAAAAGATATCTCAAGTAAGGCTAGGATCCCAGATTTTATTCTGAAATATGAAAATGAATTGTTAGAAGAAGCAAGACACTTTATTTGAAATATGCAGAAAATACATTCTATCATATCTAGATTGGAATGTTCTAACGTCAGAAACCCACAAGTTACTTTCAATTACTTTAATCTGTTCTTGTAAAGCATTTGCATTACTAGAGATGATAAAATCCATAGATGAATCCACTAAACTCGTTGATCACCAATCTCAAATTCTCAACTCCCAGCTCATTTCGGTGGTACCATAAAAATTAACTCTCCAACTCAACCACATAAACCCAAGATATAGACAATTTAGTACAACAAAAAGGGACTGAATACTCTGCAATTTCTACAATGCAAAACCACTTTGGCTTTAGAGGTACAATCTAGACTCCTCGACTACCTATAAGGTGGAAGACAATAGCAATTTACAATAGCAATAAAGATAATCAGAGCAATTCAACAATATAATGCAGAAAGTTTTCACACATGCTGTGTCAATATGCTTTGCCAATCTAACTAAGCCCAGAATATCAGCTTCACGGAGAAAGCCAGTTATACATAATTTTTCCAAGTAATCCTACTTACTAATAATTTGGCCAACAAGCTGCTAAATTTGACCAAGAATTAATCACCAATAACGAAACAAACTATTGAGACTTCATGTATTATACACTTGTTAGTTTTAAGGTGTTAAGAATTCAAAAATTAAACAGAAACTAAAGGCTAAAGAAGTTATAAATACATGAGAGCATGGAGAAAAAAGGAATTCCAATAGTAACATAGACATGCAGAACAAAGAGGTAGCTAGCAAACAACAAAAGTAGAAATTTGCAAGAACCTGAATTCATGACAACACAATTTGGCAAAGTTATGGAGAATTTTCCGGTTGCAGTTCTGATTTACGAGATTTGTGCACACACTCAACACTGCCACTGCTAGTTAATATTATAGCAATATTATTTATATACTATTATAGGTTTTCCTAGTGACCATCAGTCCTATGAGCAATACTTCATTTCCCATTCTCATTCATGAATGAAATTACCAAAAACATTAATGAAATAAATTAAAAAAAGAAAGGTTTGGTTAGACGAGGATTACCTTCTGCATTGCTCCTAGATGAATTTAGAATTCTTAGCATCTTCCTCTGCAAAACAGGAGAGAAAAAAAAAAGAAGAATTGTTATTTGCAGAACAAAAAGAATTTCGCAAATATTATTTTTATTAAAACAAAAAAAGGAGATGAGCAAGAGGCGTACCATTGCAAGGCCAAAGGAGTTGATGACAATGGTACCAGTGATTCTGTCTATAAGTCATTCGCCAAACTACAAGAAGAACATACAATTATAATCTTTAGCCACTGAATATAAAGATAAAGAGAGAGGCATTAACTGAGAATGTCATATTATTCAACATAATTGAAGCCCTTACCTTCCCGGTTTCTGTTCCTTCCTCTCCATTTGAAAGCTTAGATTATGACCTCTTCATTTATTCTTATGGTAGGGATGTGAGAAACCTTAGACAAATGTTTCCCTGTCCTATTCTTGTACCTTGCTTCTAGTAGAGGACAGTCCTGGATTCTCAGTAATGAAAGAGAGGAAGGTAGCCTATCAACTGGCAAGGACTCAATCTTTGAACACCTTAGGATGTGAAACTCTTGAAGCAATCATTGTTAGAAAAAGAGAGAGCGCCAAAGCAAAATAAGAAGAATTAGAGTGAAAGCAAAAGTGACGTGTAAAATCAAAAAGTCGAATTATCATGAAAACAGAGAGACAAATGCAAAAAGAAAATTAAGGGAAACCTTAAAAAATCTACCGGATACAGGAAAAAAAATACATACATATATTACCTTCCAGAGTTGCCAGGAATGCACTTTCAGTAAGCTCCAAAAACTCCTCTGAAGCTGCAATAGAACCCAAAATACTTTTCTATGTCACAAATAACAATTACAGAAAGATTAATCAGCATATTTAGGAAATGAATCAAGGCTACAAAGGAGACAAGTGCAAGGCAAAGAAAATTCTAGAATTGTATTAAAAATTATAATAAAGGGGCAATTTTCTTCACCTTGATCATTGCATCCTTTACTCAGATTCAATTGACTAGGAAGAGGCAAAAAGAGAGAGATTAAATAAGTGAAAAACATCAAAATTAGAACTAGTATTGCTATCAAGGAATTGTCATTCTACAAAAGTAAGTCCAACAAACCCCACATCCATCACAGTTCAGGTGCTATATCACTATATATGTCTAACTAGTACTAATTCCGACTTGAACAACCACTGAAGCATGGCACACAATCACTCCCATTATTCATATCCACACTCAAAATGTCAAATCATTGTCTCACCATCCAGCCTCAACTCTTAAACTAGCAAAAGCCGATCCTGGAACCAAATTGCAAATTTACCATATAATCATTGGGATGCATTGTTGCACACAAAAGTTCACAATCACCACAACTAACACAAGAAGCTTGAAGCATGAAGTGAATTTCACCCATACATCTCTCCACATGTCAAAAATCAATGAACCAGCTAAAAGAAGAAATGCAAAAATCACAATTCAACAAACATCAAAACCATGAAATCCGTAACTAACTAACCTCACTAAACCATCCCATTATCAAAAACGCAATCACAAACCATTGCATTATGCATATCAATATCAAAGTTAGTGAAAAAATAAAGAGTTGTTCAATCCAAGAGAAATCTTACAAGACAAGTCAACGCGAGCAACATACACAGGATGCGCTTACATTACGCTTCCTTCGACTATTCATCTGCACCAAAATTCAAATTCCAAAAATTCCAAACAATTCAAAAACAAAAACCTAAATTCAAAACCCTACACAAGCTACAATTGAAGAACCAAAACATCGATTTGAACCAACCAACAAAACCAAAACATCGGAGTAGGTGTTGAGGCATTGTCGAAAATTGTGCGGGAGAGTTTTGGCTTTCGTCGAACCTGGTTCGAACTGGAATGTAGTTGGGATCACAACGGCGAAGATGAGCACCGGAGGATGGAGGATCTGCTTTATACTTTGCGCAACTTCATTTCGGTGATTCGCCAATGAGAAGTCAGCGAGCCGAATGAGGAGGAAGGAACTGTAACACCCTCCTAACCACTCTGTACTCTCGCAGGAGCATCGTAATTAGGAGAGTATTACTCCCTGATTATACTATAGACTAATCGAGAGATATAAACAATTAACATAAAATAAAATATAAACATAAGGTACAACAACCACCAAAGCTCCACTATATACATATATTTTGTACATATGCGCAACCAGTAGATAAGTTAGAGCACCTACGATGCTACATAGGGACTTTTATCCAAAAGACCTATCGATAACATAAAGCCTAGCCTACTCATATTAAGATCCAAAAATCGTATACACATAAAATGGATCTTATAACTTCAAATAGAATCAGCCTGTAGGCTGGCATGGTCCCATAAGTACACTGCAACTACATACAAGTCAAAAGTCCCTATAGGTCTAGCATCCTCCTAGGCGAAACCGTTGGCCATCGGGATGATGGCCTCACCTCCACCGGGGCGTGGGACCCTCAAATGGGTCTGAATGAGGAGGAGGATGAAGAAGGTCCATCTCCAGGAGGGGGCATAGGTGGTGCAGGAGGTATGAACACAGCTGTGCCAGGTGAAGGGGCACACCATCAAAAGGAAAACCTGGGTCGAACTCTAGGTGAAAACGGAGCTACTAAAGGAACGAGTGAAGAAAATATACGCTCGGATTTGGGAATACGCTACTACATATAGCGAATCCAACTCTGCGTCATAATGCCACCTCCACTCTGGCGAATCAAGAAAGAAGATCACGGTCGGCATCTGTGGTCTGAGCACAATACAACATACATGCACATAGGGATGAGAATATTATAAAATTCTCAGTAGGGAAATCCCGTTAGCATAGATAGGCCTAATTAATAAGGTCATTCATGTAAGTAATATTATATTAGGTCTCATACAAAAATGCTGATAAAATTATCAAATATAATAATCGTACATATCATCTTATAAATAACCAGCTTAATTTCATACTGTTACCTCTTTTCTTTCATATAGGGAAGGCTTGATTTCACATTCAACATCTTAGTGGATAATTTTATAAAGGACAATAGACTGCTAGGACATGAGCTCATTCCTATTCGTGATCATCGGACTTCATTTTTTCACCTCCAAATCACACAGTTCTATTCCTAGCCGATACGTTACCGACTCATACCATTCTTAGGGAAGTTCTTATTTTTGCCTTCCCTCTTTAACTCGTATAAGCCTTGTTTCTGTTTTCCCATAGGTTAAAACATGCCCAGTTAGGAGTTATAGATTCTCTTTTGTCATGTTACCGTATCATGTATTTCTCTTTTTACAAGGCATGGCATACATCATTCAGAGGCATTCAATCACATTAGGGTCTCATTTATATCTTTTAAATGACTCTTTAAAGTAACTATCATGCATGAATATAATTTATGCCTGGGCTAAGTGTCATTTTATCATCATTTTAGTGCAGTTCTGCCATTTCAGCACTTGGGCTGATTCACTATGCTAATAGTAGCATTTTATTTCTATATCAAATGGCCAATTAATATGCCACAAAAATTCTCACTAACACTCCCAAATGTCTAGAATAACCTGTAAAAATTTCAGGACAAGTAGAATTCTCTAGCTACTTTAGTAAATTGCACAAATTTAGTGGTCAGGGACCACAAATTCACAGACCAGACCCGGATTCTTAGAATTTTTAACCCTAGAAAATGATTGAATTAGTGCACAATAAAATTCACAGTGCTACCTCAATATGTTATTAACTTCAGGTAAAAATTTCAAGGATTCATTCAATCATTTGCTATGATAATAAAATCGGGCAACTTTATTGCTTCAGTTTCAACAACTTAGGCAGCCCAGTCACAATTCGGTTCTTGATTTTTTTGAAGTAGTAAACTTCAAAGTTAACACCCAATAAAATTCATGTAGTTAGTTTAAGGTGTTATCTTCAACATATAATTTTTATAGCTTATGAAAACACCCACAAATATACCAGAAAATTCGTGTATAATTGCTGCTTGCAGGACAGCCTGAACTCCAGCAGCCCAGTCCAGATTTCATCTAGTGAAAACCCCTTTTTAACACCATCCAAACCCACCACAAAAATTCACACATCAATAACAATATATCATCAACCACATACCATCAAAATTTTGAAATAAACCCAGTCAGAACAGATTAGCAAAATTTTCAAGAGAAAGAACTATGAAAAACCCTACACTTGAAGGCTAGTCTCTCTTTGTCTCTAGCTTGCTCCAAGATGAGAGTCCTTCACTCCAAGACTCCCAAAACACCTCCAAACTCTCCTCTAATCAGTGATGGATGAGGTGAATATGATGAGGTTTTGAATTTCTAATCGGTTAGATAGGTAGAGATTGAAGTGTAGATCAATTTTGGTGAAGGAAAGATTAGGTTTTGATGGTTCTAAGCTAGGATTTTTGGATTTTGGAAGCAAACTCAAGCTCTTGGCTATGGAGGACCAGCTGCTGCCTTTTTCCTTCTGAAATGGCAGAAGCTTTAGCTTCTTGGAGAAGCTTGAATTCAAGTTTATCTTATAATTGGTGATGATGTCATAATGTTGAGTAATAGATTAGGATAGTTTCTAATCTTTAAAGATAAAAAGGATGGCTATGATTCAATTTTGTAATTCAAAATTGAATCTTAGCCATTCATATAATGAAAAAAAATATATTGTTAATCATTTTGTAAAGGTTAAATTTGCTTTTTAAAATGTCAAAAATTAAAAACCGCCAACGGGTAAAATGCCATACCGGATAATCCAATATTACCCGAAAATTAATTCTAAGTATGAAATTTTCATTTCTAAGTATTTCTAACCTCATCCCCATATTTTCAAAATTTCGGGTACCTCGGGTCCCTAATCTAGGGTTTCGGCTTCCAGGCGAGCTGGGCCCGCAAAACACTATTCACGTTTTTGTTTTTTTTTTTTTTTTTTTAATAAAAACATTGAATCACTCTCATCATTTCTACATTATTGGATTTTGAAAATTCCAACTAATAAAGCTTAATTTAAATTTTATTTATTTTTTTATTTTTTTATGTGTATATATATATATCTTGGATGTTACATTTCCACCCACCTAAAAAAAAATTTTGCCCTCAAAATTTCATACCTGGAAACGGTTCCGGATGATCTTTCCTCATGTTTGCCTCTAATTCCCATGTGTATTCTTCATTTCCTGGTCCACCCCAAGCCACTTTTACTAGATGCACAGGCTTCGTTCTAAGTAGCTTGACTTCTCTATCAACGATCTGAATAGGAGGGCTTGAAATGTCAAGTCATCCTTTAACTGTATGGACTCAAGTTCTATAACATGGTTTGGGTTGGATGATAACCTCTAAGTTGGGAGACATGAAAGACATTGTGAAGGTTAGATAGATGTGGGGGTAAAGCTATTTGGTAGGGCTGTTTAATTCGTTTAAGAATTTGAAAAGGCCCAATGAATCTGGGTGACAGCTTCTTAACTCTTAGTGCTCTCCCTATCCCCGTAGTAGGCGTAACCTTTAGGAATACATGTTCTCCCTCCTGAAACTCTAAAGGTTTCCTCGAATATCGGCATAGCTCTTTTGACGACTCTGTGCAAGTCAAGATTTTACTTCTAATTTTCTGAATTTGCTCTGTCTGTTCACCAGTCGGGTCCCAACAACCCTGCCTCAGAGTCGTACCAACATAACGGAGATTGACATTTTCGTCCATATAAAGCTTCATATGGGGCCATGCCAATACTAGCGTGATGGCTATTATTGTAAGCAAATTCCACCAACGGAAGCAACTTATCCCAACTTCCTTTCTGTTCGATCACACATGCCCTTAGCATATCTTCTAGGGTTTGTATGGTACGTTCTGTTGTCCGTCATTTGAGGATGATAGGCCGTACTTAAACAAAGTTTGGTTCCAAAAGCCTTTTGGAAAGCTCCCAAAATCTTGAAGTAAATCTGGTCCTATCAGAAACTATTGAAGAAGGAATACCATGTAATCTCACGATTTCTTGGATGTACAAGGAAGCTAATTTATCTAACGGATAACTAGCTTTAATGGGTAAAAAGTGAGCAGATTTGGTTAATCTATCCACTATCACCCATATAGCATCACAACCCGATGACGTCCTTGGCAAACCCATTACGAAATCCATGGAGATACTTTCCCATTTCCATTCGGGATTTCTAAGGGTTGTAAGGTCCAGCTGGCTTTTGATGTTCTATTTTAATCCTCTGACAAGTTAGGCACTTTCTAATAAACTCTACTATGTCTCTCTTCATCCCCGACCACCAAAACATCTTCTTGAGGTCTGCATACATTTTACTAATCCCAGGGTGTATGGTGAATTCGCCCTATGAGCCTCCTTTAAAATTTCATCTTGAGATTACCACTTGCAGGTACACACACCCTACCCTTGTACCTCCATATACCTTGCTGGTCTTGAGTAAATCCTAGTAACCTCTTTGCTTGGATAGACTTCAAAATCTCCTGAAATCCTAAATCGTCATGTTGTGCAGCCAAAATTCGCTCCTTAAACTCACTTGTTACCTTTATTTGTCCTAACATAACACCCTGAGGGTCACAGACATATCCAAACTAAGCTTTTTAAAGCTTTCCACCAATTCCGTCTCTTTAATCATCAAACATGCTACACTTAAGGTTTCCTGCGAGGGCGTCAGCAACAACATTCGCCTTACCGGTGGTAATTCAAACTGAACTCATAATCCTTAAGGAACTCCATCCATCTCCTTTGTCTCATATTTAATTCTTCTGGTCAAAAGATATTTTAAACTTTTGTGGTCAGAAAAAACATTGAACTCACACCATATAGATGGTGTCGGCAGATCTTTAGAGCAAAGACCACAGCTGCAAGTTCTAGATCGTGTGTTGGATAGCTTACTTCATGGGTTTTCAGCTCGAGAAGCGTAAGCGACTACGTTTCGGTTCTGCATTAACACACATCCCAAACCCTTCCTGGAAGCATCACAATAGACCTCGAAGGGTTCATGAGGATCGGGTAATACTAATCCTGGGGCCATGGTCAACCTTTGCTTCAACTCTTGGAAACTATTTTCACATTCCGTGTCCACTTGAAAGGGGTGTTCTTTCGGGTCAACTTAGTCAAAGGTAGGGCTATCTGAGAGAAGCCCATAATAAAACGTCTATAGTATCCTGCTAACAGGAGGAAACTTCGAATCTCAGTCACTGTTGTTGGTCGATCCCAATGAAGTACTGATTCCACCTTCCTGGGATCTACGGAGATTCCCTTGTGACACTATATGACCTAAGAACTTAACTTCTTCCATCAGAATTCACACTTTGACAACTTGGCATACAATTTCCTTTCTCTTAGGATTTGTAACACAATCCTAAGATGCTCCGCATGCTCTTCCTCAGTCCTTGAATAGATAAGTATGTCGTCTATAAAGACAACCACAAATTTATCCAAGTAAGGGCGAAAGATTCGGTTCATATAGTCCATAAATACAGGAGCATTGGTTAATCCAAACGACATCACCCTATACTCATAATGTCCATATCGAGTCCTAAAAGCAGTTTTGGGAATGTCCTCATCCCGAACTCGAATCTGATGGTAACCTGATCTAAGATCGATCTTTGAAAATACGGTTGCCCCTCAGTGATCCATGAGATCGTCGATCCTTGGCAAAGGGTATTTGTTCTTGATTGTCACCTTATTCAACTGCCTATAATCCACACAAAGTCTCATACCTCCATCCTTTTTCTTTACCAGGAGAACAGGGGCTCCCCATGGAGAGGCACTTGGTCTAATGAAATGTTTTCCCAACAACTCTTCAATCTGTGACTTTAATTCCTTCAACTCCAAAGGGACATCCTAAGGGGAAATTGAAATAGGACCTCTTGAATCAATTCAATGGAGAATTCAATTTCTCTTTCAGGAGGAAATTCTGGGATATCCTCTGGAAAGACATCTGGATATTCTCACACTGGGATTCCACTCAACTCATGATCACCTTCAGTTTCACTAGCTGAGAGGAGAACATATTCCTGACGGTCCACCTTACTAGAGTTAGGTGTCACTAGGTCTAAGTAAAAAGAAAAAGGATCACAGGGGTAGAAAGTGAGGTAGAAAGAAACATAGCAACTCTATTTGGGCAATGTAAAAGAACATCATTGGGTACTAGCCAATCCATACCTAAGATTACATCTAAGGACAAGGGAAGACAAACAGGTTAGCAATAAATCTCCTAGTACCTATCTGAAGAGGAAGATTCATGCATGCATAACAAGTTCTAATAGGACCAGCAGTAGGAGTAGATACAAGAAGATCATAAGGCAATTCAACACAGATAATTGTAACTTTTGTACACAATCATGGGAGATGAAAGAATGAGTGGCACCCGAATCATCCAGTATACCTAGGATATTACCATTTATTTCACACTTACCAGGATCAGAATCGGACAGATTGAGAAGCTTCCTTGGCACTTATAGTGAAAACGCGTGCATGTTGTTGTGGTTTGGGGGCGGGTTGCTGACTTTTTTTGTTGGGGCACTCGAATATCTTGTGTCCGGTTTTCAGCAGAAACAAACAATTTGTGTTGCCCAGCAAGGCCTATTTCCATGGTGTTTTCCACACTTAGGGCACTCTCGTCCCATCTTGGTCTGGGACTGAAGTTGTTTCCTCGGTTCCTGTTGTTGTTAGGTGGAAATCTTCTCCTAGGCTGATTGACAGGCTTGAATCGGGGGCCTTGGGGTGCTAATCCTCTTCTGACATTGTTCTGTGCATACTTAAAGCTTGCTAGCTTCTTGTTAGACTCCTCCGCCGCGGCATTTATTTACCAAAGTAGGATAGTCTCGAATCTCAGGAGGCTTCCAAGCCTTCTATGTCTTCACGTAAACCCCTCGTATTTCATACACTTCCAAGCTTCGTCTAGGTCTCGTTGGTAAATCGTAGAAAACTTGCAAAGCTCTTCAAATTTAGCAGTATACTCCGCTACACTCATAGGTCCTTGTTTAAGAGCCATGAACTCTAACTCCTTCGCGTTCCTCAGGGCAGGGAAGTATTTATGGTAGAAAGCTTCTTTGAAGACATCCCAGGTAACTTCGTCTGGGAAGCTTCAAATAATCCCCTGGTGCCAACCCACCAAAATTCCGCATCTGCCTCTAGCATGTAGGTGGCAAAAGCCACTTTTTGAATCTGTGCATGGGAAACGGAAAGATCTTTTCCATCGCCTTGATCCATTCTTCTGCTTTACATGGGTTAAAAGCTCCTCGAAAAGGCGGGGGTTTGCCTTCGAAACTCAGCAAATTTCTATTATTCTGCATTCATTCATTTCCTCCAGGGTTACGGCAGGATTTTGATTCTCATTACGGTTCAGTCTTTCCATCATTCGGTTGGCAAGGCTTGTTCTCTCATTGCTGCCGCCATCTCACGAAAGGTATTCATCGTTTCAGCGTTGTTTCCTGCTCCACTCCTTGTTTGCCGATTTGAAGTCATTGATTCCTGTCACACCAAACAAAATATTGAGTTGATCAGGCTCAATACCATTCCAAGTGTGGCAGTAACCTACAACATTTCTAACCGCAGTCATACACACACGTATATATCTATATATGCATCTTAATGCATAACAATTACTACAGAAGCATAGCCAGTCCAATCCTAAGGCTGATAGGATAGTCAACTCAATACCATAATGTAACACCCTCCTAACCACTCTGGACTACTCTAACAGTAGCATCGTAATTAGGAGAGTATTACTCCCTGATTATACTATAGACTAATCGAGAGATATAAACAATTAACATAAAATAAAATATAAACATAAGGTACAACAACCACCAAAGCTCCACTATATACATATATTTTGTACATATGCGCAACCAGTAGATAAGTTAGAGCACCTACGATGCTACATAGGGACTTTTATCCAAAAGACCTATCGATAACATAAAGCCTAGCCTACTCATATTAAGATCCAAAAAATCGTATACACATAAAATGGATCTTATAACTTCAAATGAATCAGCCTCTAGGCTGGCATGGTCCCATAAGTACACTGCAACTACATACAAGTCAAAAGTCCCTATAGGTCTAGCATCCTCCTAGGCGAAACCGTTGGCCATCGGGATGATGGCCTCACCTCCACCGGCGTCGGGACCCTCCGATGGGTCTGAATCGAGGAGGAGGATGAAGAAGGTCCATCTCCAGGAGGGGGCATAGGTGGTGCGCAGGAGGTATGAACACAGCTGGGTGTGCCAGGTGAAGGGGCACACCATCAAAAGGAAAACCTGGGTCGAACTCTCAGTGAAAACGGAGCTACTAAAGGAACGAGTGAAGAAAATATACGCTCGGATTTGGGAATACGCTACTACATACAGCGAATCCAACTCTGCGTCATAATGCCACCTCCACTCCGGCGAATCAAGAAAGAAGATCACGGTCGGCATCTGTGGGATCTGAGCACAATACAACATACATGCACATAGGGATGAGAATATTATAAAATTCTCAGTAGGGAAATCCCGTTAGCATAGATAGGCCTAATTAATAAGGTCATTCATGTAAGTAATATTATATTAGGTCTCATACAAAAATGCTGATAAAATTATCAAATATAATAATCGTACATATCATCTTATAAATAACCAGCTTAATTTCATACTGTTACCTCTTTCTTTCATATAGGGAAGGCTTGATTTCACATTAACAACATCTTAATGGATAATTTTATAAAGGACAATAGACCTAGGACATGAGCTCATTCCTATCGTGATCATCGGACTTCATTTTTTCACCTCCAAATCACACACAGTTCTATTCCTAGCCGATACGTCTACCGACTCATACCATTCTTAGGGAAGTTCTTATTTTTGCCTTCCCTCTTTAACTCGTATAAGCCTTGTTTTGTTTTCCCCATAGGTTAAAACATGCCCAGTTAGGAGTTATAGATTCTCTTTTGTCATGTTACCGTATCATGTATTTCTCTTTTTACAAGGCATGGCATACATCATTCAGAGGCATTCAATCACATTAGGGTCTCATTTATATCTTTTAAATGACTCTTTAAAGTAACTATCATGCATGAATATAATTTATGCCTGGGCTAAGTGTCATTTTATCATCATTTTAGTGCTGCCATTTCAGCACTTGGGCTGATTCACTATGCTAATAGTAGCATTTTATTTCTATATCAAATGGCCAATTCATATGCCACAAAAATTCTCACTAACACTCCCAAATGTCTAGAATAACCTGTAAAAATTTCAGGACAAGTAGAATTCTCTAGCTACTTTAGTAAATTGCACAAATTTAGTGGTCAGGGACCACAAATTCACAGACCAGACCCGGATTCTTAGAATTTTTAACCCTAGAAAATGATTGAATTAGTGCACAATAAAATTCACAGTGCTACCTCAATATGTTATTAACTTCAGGTAAAAATTTCAAGGATTCATTCAATCATTTGCTATGATAATAAAATCGGGCAACTTTATTGCTTCAGTTTCAACAACTTAGGCAGCCCCAGTCACAATTCGGTTCTTGATTTTTTTGAAGTAGTAAACTTCAAAGTTAACACCCAATAAAATTCATGTAGTTAGTTTAAGGTGTTATCTTCAACATATAATTTTTATAGCTTATGAAAACACCCACAAATATACCAGAAAATTCGTGTATAATTGCTGCAGGACAGCCTGAACTCCAGCAGCCCAGTCCAGATTTCATCTAGTGAAAACCCCTTTTTAACACCATCCAAACCCACCACAAAAATTCACACATCAATAACAATATATCATCAACCACATACCATCAAAATTTCGAAATAAACCCAGTCAGAACAGATTAGCAAAATTTTCAAGAGAAAGAACTATGAAAAACCCTACACTTGAAGGCTAGTCTCTCTTTGTCTCTAGCTTGCTCCAAGATGAGAGTCCTTCACTCCAAGACTCCCAAAACACCTCCAAACTCTCCTCTAATCAGTGATGGATGAGGTGAATATGATGAGGTTTTGAATTTCTAATCGGTTAGATAGGTAGAGATTGAAGTGTAGATCAATTTTGGTGAAGGAAAGATTAGGTTTTGATGGTTCTAAGCTAGGATTTTTGGATTTTGGAAGCAAACTCAAGCTCTTGGCTATGGAGGACCAGCTGCTGCCTTTTTCCTTCTGAAATGGCCGAAGCTTTAGCTTCTTGGAGAAGCTTGAATTCAAGTTTATCTTATAATTGGTGATGATGTCATAATGTTGAGTAATAGATTAGGATAGTTTCTAATCTTTAAAGATAAAAAGGATGGCTATGATTCAATTTTGTAATTCAAAATTGAATCTTAGCCATTCATATAATGAAAAAAAATATATTGTTAATCATTTTGTAAAGGTTAAATTTGCTTTCGGTGTTGAAAATCGCATATTGAAAATTTAAAACGGGTAAATACCATACCCTGTAATCCAATTACCCGAAAATTAATTCTAAGTATGAAATTTTCATTTCTAAGTATTTCTAACCTCATCCCCATATTTTCAAAATTTCGGGTACCTT
Source organism: Dalbergia oliveri (assembly GCA_030441495.1). Classification (NCBI taxonomy): domain Eukaryota; kingdom Viridiplantae; phylum Streptophyta; class Magnoliopsida; order Fabales; family Fabaceae; genus Dalbergia; species Dalbergia oliveri. The sequence continues at coordinate 848,459 of JAMLFY010000021.1, forward strand.
GTCTACTAGGGTTTCGGCTTCCGACGAGCCTGGGGGCCCGCAAAACACTATTCACATTTTTGTTTTTTTTTGTTGTTTTTTTTTTAATAAAAACATTGAATCACTCTCATCATTTCTACATTATTGGATTTTGAAAATTCCAACTAATAAAGCTTAATTTAAATTTTATTTATTTTTATTTTTTTATGTGTATATATATATATCTTGGATGTTACATGAACCAAGTGAAAGGGAGGCATGACGGAGCTCTCCCTTCGTGCGTCATGCTGGACCTGATTCTATCAGATCTAGGCGGTCATGGCGGCGCGAAGTAGAGCCTGGAAGGGTTGGTCGCAACGGCAAGCAGAGGCTCGGAAGGGGTTGGCCTTGCCGTGGCGGCTGTGGTCTTCCAGCGACGCTCCAGTTGTGGCCTTTCTGTGGAGTTACCGCTGATAAGGGGGTTACAACGGTATGCTCGAAAAGTGGCTGGGCTGGCTTTGGTGGAGGGGTTGTGAGGATGTGATTATGATGGCATGGTTGTTTTGATGTAGGTTGAAGAACGAGTGGTGGAGGTATGTTGATGGAGTCAAGGGAAAGGGAAAGAAAGGAGGGAATATAAAAGTCAAGTGGGAGTTTTTGGCGCTCACAATTGGAAAGAAAAATTATAGCTGAAAAATAAAAAAATTATAGAGATAATAGAATAAATGTAGGTATGAATCTTCTATACCCATGGTAAAAATTTTTATGGTGACACCAAAATATGAGTGTGGGTATATATTCTCTATAACCACGGTAAAAAAAAAATTTATAGTGACGGAATTATGAGTGTAGGTATATGTTACTTATACCCACAATAAAAAAATTTATAGTGACAGGAAATATAAGTGTAGGTATAGATGTCCAATACCCACATTAGTACTATCTATCCCTAAAATTATAGCGACGGTATTATATATTTGTGGCTATATGTTATGTATACTACGATTTGTATATGTGTAGCTGAAAGGCCGTGGGTATATGGCAATTTTCTTGTAGTGATTCGGTGTGATTTACACCAATGAGATGGTTCTATAGGAGGAAAATGTTGTTATGGTTATTATATGAATTATAAGTTAATGGTGCAATTAATACAATGCTCATTAATGAAAGCATCCAACATTGTCTATATGTGGTGAAGATATGTTAGTATGGAAATCTCATCAATAAATATTCAACACCTAATCCATACAAGGCAAAGTGTATATATATTTCCTAAATGAATTCAAACATATTATAATAGATATTTTCATGATTTTTTTTTCCCTAATATTGGAACCTATTTTGAGTGATTGTGTAGGAATTAACGAAAGCATCCACCTTAAGCTATATATACTAAAATTATTTCGAACATTGATTATTAACAAAACAAGATTTGGATAATTATTTATAAAATGATTTCATTTTTGTGGGGTCTGATTTCAAATCTAAGGTAATTTAGGACATAAAATACTACAAAAAAAAAAGGAGTTGCCCTAGATGATGATAACAATTAAGTTGGGGATATAAATTCCACTACACAATCATCAAGCAACAAAGTGAAGAAGGAGATTCTTAAGAAGGAGAATATTTCTTAGATATATTAGATAATTTTGAATTGGTTGATGTTGTTTTAGAGTTATAAAGCAATTGTAAAGGTAGTATTGTCTTAGAAGGAATAATCACAATATTCCTTAGATGTTTTTGTTTTGACAATCATTGACCATACTTTCTTGGGCCCAAATTTGGTATAACACTTCATACCATTCAGGTATCAAAATGAGCCCCTTTAAGGCTTTGTTTGGCATAGAGACCTCCAACACTTCTAAAGTATGGATTAAATCCTAATGACATCTAATAAGTGATATTTTGATGTATTAATTAACATTCATATTTAGTATTTTGTACCTTTTGTGTGTTTAATGGATCAATATTGGACACATTTTATAAGTTTGGGTTTCCAATTGAGCTTAATTTAAGCATTATTGAGATTTTACACTATTTGTATTTTATATTTTGAGTTGCAGAGATTTGAAAATTACAAATTTTACATTGTAGGAAAGCTAAGATACAACTTTGATGAAGAGGCCAAAAGCTAATTCAGATGTCTAGTAGTCGAATAGGACTACAAGGTTAAAGAAGCTGAATTCACTTGGAAGTTGACTAGAGTACACTAATTGGACCATAACTTCCCCATCCTTAATCCAAAATAGGCAAATAAGTTGTCTATTTTGAAGATAAGAAAAAGATATGCAACTTTCATGAATACGACAACTAATTCAAAGATTAAGGGTCAAATGAAGCTAAAAGTTTATGGATCCACATATGGCGCCTAGGCGATAGTATTTTAGCACCTAGGCGCTAACTATCTACAATAAATTTTCAATAACGCATTTTTACATATATTTTGGCTCCTTAGGCCATTTTGGCAAGTCTTGTACCCAAAATCAAACTCATTTATTCACACTTTAGTATTAGGTTTTAATCAAGCTTTATTTTATATATTCCAGCTATCTTTTCTCTTGTTTCCATCGCTTCCATGGTTGTGAATGGTAATTTTCTAGCTAGCTCAAGGAGTCTCTCGCGCATCAAAATCTATTTTAACTGTTAATATTTTTATGTAGTTTTCAATTCCTTCTCTCTTATTCCTATTTGTTTTTTTATGTTGAATGAATTAATACATTACTTTCAATTGGGAAACCTTTTGGGTGTTATTAATCGTTGTTTCTAATATTCAATTGGGTAAAGGATTGAAATTTGGGTTAATGATTGTTGCTCACAATTAAGTGATTGGTTTTTAAGGTAAGATAAATTTATTGGAGATGAGATCTCAACTTGTCTAATCTATTATATGTTAATTGAATGCTTAGGGTCTCTAGGAGAATCACATAGATTGTTTGGAAGGTTATCCAATTAATCTTAATTAATTAAACGTCAATTATGTGTTTTATGCCTATTGATGATTGTTTATGCTAGAGTTTGATGAACTTCTTGGGTTAGTGTTTTTAGTAATTTGATTTTATTCCAATTTAATTTTATTGTATTTAACAATTTTTCCTGCAAATTTTGACACATTATGTTGACAATAAATAATCAATAATTTCCTTTCAATAGGAGGTCAAATTGATTTAAATTAGGTGTTTGTCAACAAATTCAAGAGTTTGGACGTCAACCTTTACTTTTCAAGATCTCAATTCAAGGAGCAAAAGCTGCTCCTTTTGGGTTCACCACTTCAAAAATTGAGTGTCAAACATGTGTGAGTAAATGAGATGGAAATGTAATGTAATTTGTGTGTTGTATAGTGTGGATAGAGTAGGAACATTAAAGTGAAAAATGATCGTAGAAGATAGAGTATTGATAACAAATATAATAAAGTACAAACAATGTAAAGAAAATAAAAGAAGTCTACCCCTAGGAAAGCAAAAACTTCGGTTGAGTAATTACCAGAGGATCTCGGACTCAGTTAGTCATCAAGGTGATGTTGTGAGAATCAGTGTGAGATTTCCACTATTTATATATGTCAGGAACTACTATTTATAAACATCATAAGACTCTAAGTTGATACTTGTCTTCAGTTGTGTCCTTAGATGTTTTCCATGTGTCTTTGATAGTTTCTTCTTTGTCACATGCCTTTGTTATTGAACGGTTACCACTTCATTGCTTCATGAAGCCTTTGTCAATAATTGCTCAAAACCATTGACAACCATTATTAATAGTCACATGACAAACATCTATCTCCTACTAATCACTAAGGCAATCTTCTTAGATCTTTACAATTTTCTAAATCCCAAATGGCAATCATGGACTTCAATCGTTGTACTCAAACCTAAAATCTTGCCATTACTAACTTGCAACCTTGGAGATTCAAACTTTATCCTAAATGATAAACATCCACTTGGACACGTTGACCATCAAACTTGAAGCATTGTTAACATTAATATTCCTTCCCTGAGAATCACACTTTAACCTACTCGACTAACTTTGACATGTTGACTAGTCACATCTCATTGTCATTATGGATCTTCATGCTTTGACAACAAACCCATCTCTGATCGCCTTTGTCCACCAGGTTGAATGACAATTCAACTTTTTAACACTTAGTGAAATTTGGTGCCACCAACAACAAACCACACTCTTTTCCATCAAATAACACTAGTCTCTATGTGATAAGCACTCAAGTTGCACTTTGTACTACTATTTTTTCCAACTTGATTTTTATTTTTAATTTGGGAGAGTCTAGACACTTGTGCCAACATCCTTGACTTTCAAGCAATGCTACTAGCTAGAAATTAGCTATTGGACAAGTTGAAATAGAACATTCTAAGGGCACAACAATATATGAAAACTCAAGTCGATCATAGAAGAAGGAATTGGGAATTGCAAGTTGGTGACTTGGTGCTTGTGAACTCCAACCTTATAGGCAAAATTCTATCAAATTGAGAAACATCAGAAGTTGTGAAATGAAGTCCTTTGGTCCTTTCAAGATGATTGAAAAGTTCGAGCCTATGGCTTATAAACTAGAATTACCTCCTTATGTCAAGATACATTATGTATTTCACATTTCATTACTCAAGAAGTTCCAAGGTGACAACAACAATCAATATATTCATTTTCCTTTACTATCAATAAAAGAAGGCCCCACATGAGTAGAAAAAAAAATTAGCGATGAGAACAATCTTCCAAGGGTAGCAACAAATCCCTCAAGTGTTAGAGTTGGCAAGAGAAGCCACATGGGAACATGCACTTGACTTAAGAAAGCTTTTCCACGATTCAATCTTGAGGGTAAGGTTGCTATTAAAGTGAGGGGTATTCTAACATACAGGCAGCCCAATACTTAATTAATTAATGAGAGATATGACCAATTGAGCCATGTAACAAATGTGGAGTTAGTTATGCCACATGGACATGTGTGCTGATACAAAGGAAGTGGGTGTGCACAATAGTGCAGAAGGAGGCAACCTAATACCTTCTTGGAAACAAGTTATGGTTAGGTTATTATTTGGTAATTTTCTTGCCATTTATTATTCTCCTTCGTTTATGATATTTCTACTTCTATTCTAATTCACCTCTTCTCATGTTTTCAAACTCAGTAGAGTGGAGGCTAGAGGATTGTCTTCATCACCATACTAAAATACTACCATACTTGTTATTACCATACACTCTATAGTTTATACTTCCATAACATGAACTATAATTATTGTTCATTCTATTTCCCCCATTGTATTGAGATTGGACTCTTTCTATTAAGATTGCAATACAATTTCCTAAGGTATATTTCTGTAACTTGCATATTGTTAAGTTGTCTTATAAATTTTAGAATATTTTTTTTACCTTCATAAATATCACCACTTAGGCTAATGTTAGAAACAAAAAAATTACACCTAAAAAAGTATAGCAAAATAAAAAAAAAACATATTTACAGGAATTAAAACATATTTAAATTTTAATTTGATTTTATTTGTTACCATTTTACTACTTAATACATATTGATAAAATAAATAAAAATTGTTATGTACCTAAAAAGTGCTGTAAAAAAAATGTTATTTATATCTACTAGAAAAAAAAATTGTTATATTTATTTGAGTATATTGAACACTTGATTTTTTTTATGTCACACTTACACATTTAAATGAAAATGTCAATCTATTTACATGTTATTGCTCTTCAGGTCAAACAACCTATTTAGTATTTTCTTCTTCTTCTTTTTGGATAATTCAAAATAATAAACTTAACCCCAAGTGGAAGGAAAAGATGATCCAAACAAGGTACATAATCCAAAAAACCAGCAACTAGAATCTAAACTCTACTTTAAATCAGCTAAATACCAAAACAGGCATTGTCCGCATGATAATCTAAACACTCTCACAAGCAAGCTATGGACTAAATCCACCACGAAACAACAATCAACACCAGAACTTGGAAGCTAGAATTAAGCATATGCAAGGTACATAAGAGTGTCTCAAATGAAAAGGCTCCAAAAGTAATCCCATTAGAAAGTAAAGAGCCCTTCCAATGAACAAAATTATTAAATCTTATTTGAAACTACCACTAGAATGAGAAGATTCTGACAAATCGTGGATCCTCATATTTTAAAGAACCACTATACTCATCCCATTCATTTTACAAACCCTAAAATTGAAGATAATAATGGGTTAAAACGACCACACCTAACAAATAGCGTGTCACATCCACATTATATAGGAAAAGGCTCCCTTTCACCCTAACCCTTTCGGCAAAGCTATCAAGGTCATCATAGTAATAAGTTCACCCGAGAACAAAGAGTGTAACATTCTCCTAAGTACAACATCAGTCTTAAGCCATGACATCGGACATGAGAGTTGTTACTTATAATTATAGACCTTTCTTAAATATCTATAGCAAGATATTATAAGATCAGGTAGTAACTAAATTGTGGTTCTATTAAAATATATAACAAAGAAATAAAACATTCATTTAATACAAAGTTAAGTACAAAAGAAAGCTCTTCTATGAGCTTTGATACACATATGTTCTCTATTATATTTACAAATAGATACACATCACTAAGTACACTAGTTGCAACTCTCAGCCACTAACATACTTCAATTCCAATCTTCGTGTAGTAGCCTTAATGTTCTTTGGATCAACTTGGAGACGACATGGGAACATAAACACATAGGGGTAAGAATTCTAAAATTCTAGTAGGGCATTTCCCCCAAAAACACAATAATAAATGTTATCGTCATTGTTCCAGCCACTTCGATTTATTTATAAAAGGATGATCATGCATTACATAACAATGTTTTATTTTTAAAGTTAAAATCAATCTTTCGAAGTAGGTAGCTTTTAGTAATCAATCATTTAGTGCACATATATCATAAAGCTCAAACCCATAGTAAGTAATTGTAGTCAAGCAATTAAATATGACATGATTATGCATATGTTAAATGCAGTGAAATATCTCAAAGTGACCTGGTTTCACTTATGGTCATAGAACTCAACTTAATGCATTTTTCTCTTTATCAACATAGGAAAGACTTAGTTTATACCACATGGTATTTGTAGTGGATCACATCTCAGGCATTATATCGCTGTCCCTCGTGACAACAATGAGAAATAGACGCTTAAGGACTAAGCTCATTCTATACGTGATCATTGGACTTCATTTTTCCTCTTCTGAACACACAGATCTATTCCTAGTCATTTACCGACTCATAATATCTCTAGGAAGTTCCTCTTTTTGCCTTCTCACTCAACATAAGTCTTGTTTTTGTTTTGTCCATATGTTAGAACATGTCAGATTGAAGTTTATACATTCTTTTTTATCACATAATTGCATTATGTTTCTCTTTTCAAATGCATGCATAAGCCACATGTAGGCATTCTCACAAGGTAATTTTAATCTTGCCTCATAAACCAATCTCCTAAGTCACTAACATGCATTCATGTACATCATACTTGAACCAAAAATGCCATTACATTACCAATTCAAGTCTTGGGTTCATTTCCAGCACATGGACAAATTTTTATACTAAAGTAGAAAAATTAAGTTTCATATCAAATAGCCAATTTAGAGGCTATAAATTCTTAAGAACTTCAATTTGTCCACAAGATCCTGTAAAAATTTCAGAGAAAATCATCTCTAACTATGTCAACAAAATTAGATAAATTTGGTGGTCAGAGACCACTAAGTCTAGCTTAAAACCAAAAATTCCTAATTTTTAATCCCATCAAATGATTGAATCAATTCATAATAAGAATCATGATTGCACTTTAAGATGTTTCCAACACCCTATAAAAATTTCAAAGAAAAAAATCAATCATTTGCTATGATAACAAAATTAGACAAATTCATAGCTTTATTTCCAACAATTTAGGCAGCATAGGTACAATTTCTGTTCTTGATTTTTTAAAGCAGTATAAATAAAAAACAAAGCTCAAGAAAATTTGTGGCACTAGCCTAGGATGTTAGCTCCAACATATATTTTTTCTAACTCATAAAATTACCGACAATTATGCAGAAAATTCGTGAACAATCACTGCCAATAGGAAAATTGAAAATCCAGCAAGCATAGTTCAACACATCTTTAACAAAAATAATTTTTCCATAGCACAAAACTACCCCATGTAACATTCCTCCTGCTTTATGGATTGACAACTTGTTCCCACAAACCAACACGAGTCTTTCAGCGTGCTTTGTCCTCACTCACACGCTTCTTGGAAAACTTCTTCAGGAGGTCACCCATCCCAAAATTACCCCAAGTCAAGCATGCTTAACTGTTCAGTTCTTCGTGATGGGCTACCAAAAGAAAGATGCATCTTTGTGGCATAGGTAGTACCAATCAATTCATATAAGCCTCATTAACTGATAGTCCCATGCCTATATAGACTCATGATCCTCATTCAGGTGTGTAAGTCATTCATTTACCCCTCCGCTTGGAGGTAAGAGGCTCCTTGTTTGTGCCCTCTTGCACCGATGATTACTCCTCCTCGTCCCCGATTTACACCCCACCCATGCAAATACATCAATATCTAGGTGTAACCTCATATTAAACCAGAATTTACTAATTTAGAACAACGCAAAACTTGCAAGAAAGAAAACACAAAACAAGACACAAAAACCCTACTTTGAAAACTTTAAAGCTTTATAACTCCAAGAATGTTCCAAGTAGCTTTTCTTCACCTCAAGGCTACCAAATCAGCCCCAAACTTTCCTAGACAGTGAGGAAATGAGGTATCAAGGTGGGAATTGATGAGGAATTGAGATTTCAATCAGTTAGATTTGTAGGTTATGATGAGTAGAACAAGTTTGGTGAAAGAAGTTTATGGTTTTAGCAACTTTGGGTAAATGTTTTGGTGATTTGAAATTAAAACTTGAGCTTATGAAGAAGACAACAATGGTGGTTGTTTGCTCTTGGTCTTGGCCAAACATAAAGAGAAGAAATTAATGGGTTTGGTAGCTCAAGCCTATCTTATACTAAGTTACAACATTATTTTATTATAAAGGATAATTCTTTCTAAAAGAAATTAAGATGTATGGCTAGGATTTGATCTTGTAATTCAAGATCAAATCTCAGCTATACACTTGGCTAGTAAGGATAACTTTATGCTATTGTAAAGATTTGACTATCTTTCGATGTTAAAAATCACACACCAAAATTTTACCGAATAGGTAAAACCCCGTAGGTAATCAAACATTGCTCGAAAATTAATTTTAGATATAAAATGCTCATTTCTAACTATTTCTAACCTTAACCTTCTCTTTTTTCAGTTCCAAGCATTTTCCCCAAATTGGATTTTGCGTCCAACAAGCTTGTTGAGTGATAATTGATTTTTTATCACACTTTATTTTTGCAATTGAATAATGATCTTGGGGCAATTTAGTGTGTAAATATTGGTTTTTGGTCTAAATTGGATTTTGGGCTTGTAAATGGAATTAATTATAACTTTTGTTTCAGGTTTCGATTAAAGGCCAAATTGGACAAGAAGGCAGTCATGAAATGCTGGAGCAAAGCTTAGTTAATTAAGTGTCCAAATTGCAAGGAACCAAAGCATTAGTTTTTGGTTTTTGTTTGGTTCGGTTCTTGTCCTTTGAACCGGTTTATTTTATTTTGGTTTTTAAAGAGCTAGAAAACAAGTCTAACTCTTGAGCATGCTTCTTCTTTTCAAGATTGTAATTTTTCATTTTTTTTGTTCATTCTGTCAACTTCTCTCTCTCTCTATTCTCGTTTTTTTTGTTTCTGCCATGGTTGGCTAAGGCACTAATCGATCAACCCACGAATTGAGTTTCCTGCGTTAATCGAGAGGGCATTTTGCCTCATGAGTTCGTTTTTCCTTTCCTTTGTATTTCGCTCTGGATAATGTAAGGGAAGGGGTGTTGAATGTTAGATTTAACATTTAGGTTGATTAATCGAAAGGGCTTAAAATCAAACGGGTTTAAGTGGGCAATGTACGTTGAATGAGTGAACACGGAGTTTATGATAAAATGCTAGGTGTTCACCTAGTAGCTTCGTTTTCTAAATGAATGCAGGGATTCCTATTTGTTTAGGATCAACCAAATTTAGTGATTAATTGTCCAATGACGGATTTTCAGGAACTAAAGTCTGGGTTGGTTGCTTTTTAATTGTTAATTTCGTTTAATCTATTCTGTTGCTATTGAAATTGAACAACCCCCTTTAGTTTTCATTTCTATTGCTAATTCTCTATTGCCGTTTTCAATTGAGCGAATTGGTTCATTGCGAATTCCTGGGAAACGATTCAAGGTTGCTCTATATTACAAGTTTATAGCCTGATTAATTTGAGTGAGCTCGACAGTCACGTCAAATTTTGGCGTTGCAGGGAATTTGCATTGTCCTTTTGACCTTGATTGCTGCATAATACAGGAGAATAAATTCATCATATCACATGATGCATAGCATAGCATAGCATAGCATAGTTGCATTTGTTTTCGTTTCTGTCAACTATCTCCAATTGCTCTAAAATTGGTCAGGAGATAGGAAAAAATCAATAAGTATTTTCAGGCTCCTCTAGAGTAGGTAGGCTGATGTAAGGTCTAATTTTGCCAAATTCCATCGTTTAGACCACTTTTTCATTTTTTTTCCAATTTCATGATTTTTAAAAATCGTCAAAAAATTTCAGAAAATCAAAAATACATTTTATAATTTTCTGTGGTGTTCATATAATTTTTAAAATTCATTTGATAGTGTTTTTGATTTTGTTTTGGTTATTTCATGTTTCTGCCTATTATGTATGACTAGGAGTAGTAGCAATGCACATGACCTGTTAGCTTTTGATCCTAATAGAGAGAACATTGCATGCTACTCAGAGGGCTTCTAGGCTAAGTCATCCAGTTGAGCATTCTGAGCATTATATTTAGCATTCTGATTATATTGATTCTAATTCCAATTCTGTTGCATTTCTTAGTTCTCATTTTTCTGATAACATGGATAATTGGACATTAAAGGAATTGGCTGCACCTGATGTTAACTATCAGCCTTTATGCATCCAATATCCTAATCTTGAAGCTGACTTTGAGCTTAAATCCAGTCTTATCCATTTGCTTCCCAAGTTTCATGGTCTTGCAGGTGAGGATCCACATAAGCATTTGAAGGAGTTCCATGTGGTCTGAGCACAATGAAGCCGCAAGGAATTGATGAGGAACAGATTAAATTGAGAGCTTTTCCTTTCTCTCTGATGGTGGAGCTAAAGACTTGGTTGTATTACCTCCAACCCTCATCTATTGCAAGCTGGAATGACATGAAGAGATTGTTTTGGAGAATTTTTCCCAGCCTCAAGAGCCACTGCAATTCAAAAGAGATATGTGGGATAAGGCAAGTGAATGGAGAGAATTTGCATGAATATTGGGAGAGGTTCAAGAGGCTATGTTAAGCTTCACACCACCAGACAGCTGACCAGTTACTGATAGTGTATTTCTATGAGGGCTTGCCCCCATGGAGAGAAATATGGTGGATGCAGCTAGTGGTGGAGCTTTGGTTGATAAGACACCTGCTCCTAGACAATTGATAGCAAACATGGCAGCTAATTCTCAGCAATTTGGCACTAGAGCAAGGCAGGGGCGTGTTCTCAATTCAAGCACCCCCAGCCCAACATCACAGTGCCCAGAAACCAGCAGGAGTGTCTAGTACAGACCACCAGAGACTGGAAAAGACTTGATGAATTGACCTCATTGGTAAGGCAGTTGAGGTGACACACAGTGCAGGCTCCCACTCCCCATGATCCACTCCAGTCCATGGAGATGCTTGCTTGACTTTGCAAGAAGGCACCTCTCTAGACCAATCAGGACTGCTCAGGAGTCTTTCCTGGAAACCACAGGAGACAGCAGGCAGGGCGGAGGCATAATCCATATTCCAATACTTTCAATCCTGCTGGAGAGATCATCCAAACTTCAGGTGGAACCAGAACCGCAGTACGCGAGGCAGAATTTTACACGCAAAGAGAATGGGCGCACCGGCGTCTGTACCTCCACCACCAGTGCAACAGCCTGAGCACAATAGCAGACTAGTAGTGGTGGTGGTCCCTCATTGGAAGATTTGGTGAAGCAGCTTGCAACAAACAGTTTGCAATTCAGCAAAGAACAGAATCTTCAATTCAGAATTTGCAAACTGATTAGGCAGTTAGCAACTTCATCTGAACCAACTACAACCCAGGGATCCAGGAGCTTCCTTCCCAGACAATTCCCAATCCGAAGGGGAATGTCAGTGCTATATCCTTAAGGTCTGGCAAGCAACTAGAAGAGCCCAAGCAAGCCGCCTGAAGCTAAACCAGCCTCAAAGGGAGCAAGGAAATACTGAAGTTCAAAGCTCCCATCTCTACCTTTCCCTCAAGAGCCCTTCAATCCAAAAAGTTGGCAAAGAAAGCACAAGAGAAGGAGATCCTTGAGACATTCAGAAAAGTTGAAGTCAACATTCCTCTCTTAGATGCGATGAGCAGATTCCCAAATATGCCAAATTTCTGAAGGAGTTGTGTACCAACAAGAGGCGACTACAAGGGAATGAGCGAGTGAGCTTGAGTCAAAATGTGAGCACTCATCCAGCCCATGCCTAAGAAGTGCAAAGATCCAGGGACGTTTACTATTCCTTGCATTATTGGAAATTGTAAATTTTCTGATTGCATGTTAGACTTAGGTGCTTCCATAAATGTCATGCCTGAATCCGTTTATAATACTCTTGGTCTTGGCCCTTTGCGTGCTCCTGGTGTTGTCATCCATTAGCTAATAGGAGTAATGCTCACCTCCTGGTTTGATTGAAGATGTTCTGGTTAGAGTCAATGAATTGATATTTCCTGCTGATTTTTACATTTTAGAGATGGAGGGTGAGTCTCCTAAGTGCACCCCAATTATTCTTGGGAGGCCTTTCTTGAAAAGAGCTAGGACCAAGATAGATGTGTATTCTGGTACTCTTTCCATGGAATTTGGTGATAGTATTGTGCATTTTAATATCTTTGATGCCATGAAACACCCTAGAGGAGCATTCAGTTTGTGCATTGATGTGATTGATGATGTGGTTGATGATGCTTATGTTGAGTTTTGTGTGATTATCAGATTTTGCATCTACTAATGACACTGTTGTTTGTGGTTGTAATGATAACGAATGGTGTCTTATTTGCACTAATTTTTCATGTTTTCTAATTTTTTGATGCACTTCATAGTGATGATGATTCTAATGTGCCACCTAGAATCTAGATCTTTTCCATTCATTTTCAGGCACTAGGTTCAAATGATACACATGATGTCAGAGTTGGTGCAATCTGCCAACCTTCTTCCCTCTATCTGAGCAACCACCTAAGTTGGAGCTGAAATCTCTGCTGATCACTTGAAATATGCCTTCTTGGAAGAGAATGCAGTTGCCAGTCATTGTGGCAAGGAACCTTCTACCTGATCAAGAGGAGCAGCTGCGAGATTATTGAAGGCAAATAAGAAGGCGATTGGGTGGACCTTAGCCGACATTGTTGGCATTAGCCCTTCCATGTGCATGCATCGAATTTCATTGGAAGAAGGTGCTAAGCCAGTGAGACAACCTCAAAGGTGCCTGAATCCCTTATTTGGATGTGGTGAAGAAGGAAGTGACTAAGCTCTTGCAGCTGGCATTATCTATCCTATCTCAGGCCAATGGGTAAGCCCAGCGAGGTAGTTCCAAAAATCTGGAGTGACTTTGTGGCCAACCAGAAGAATGAGCTAATTCCCACAAGAGCTCAAAACAGCTGAGAGTCCTCATAGACTACAGGAAGCTCAACCAGGCCACCCGCAAGGATCACTATCCTTTACCCTTTATTGATCAAATGTTGGAACGGTTGGCTGGTAAATCTCACTATTGCTTCTTGGATGGCTACTCAGGCTACTTCCAAATCCACATTGCGCCTGAAGATCAAGAGAAGACTACCTTCACATGCCCCTTTGGAACATTTGCATACAGAAGGATGCCCTTTGGACTCTGCAATGCACCTGAACCTTCCAACGGTGCATGGTAAGCATCTTTTCTGAATTTTTAGAGGATTGCATGGAAGTTTTTATGGATGATTTTACTGTTTATGGGTCTTCTTTTGATGCATGCTTGGGTAATTTGGCTAGAGTTTTGAATAAATGCATTGAGACCAATCTTGTGTTGAATTTTGAGAAATGTCATTTCATGGTTGAGTCAGGATAGTTTTGGGACACATTGTATCTAGGAAAGGCATTGAGGTAGACCTTGCTAAGATAGATGTTATTTCTACTTTACCTTACCCCGCTTCTGTGGAAGTGCGTTCTTTTCTTGGTCATGCAGGATTTTACCCGCTTCATCCACAACTTCAGCAAGATTGCCGACCTTTGACCAACCTTTTGCAGCATGACACAGATTTTGTGTTTGATGATGAGTGTAAGTCAGCCTTCAACCATTTGAAGCGTTGCCTGACCACGACTTTGTGATCCAGTCACCAGATTGGTCTCTTCCATTTGAGCTGATGTGTGATGCTTCCAACTATGCTGTTGGTGCCGTCTTGCTCAACGAGTCAAAGGCTCCTCATGTCATTGCCTATGCATCCAAGACTTTGGATTCTCCAGTCTTAACTACACAACCACTGAGAAAGAACTTTTGGCTGTTGTTTTTGCACTTGATAAATTTAGGTCATATCTGCTAGATACTAGAGTTACCTGTCTTTTCTTGACCATGAGCCTTAAAGTATCTTTTGAAGAAGCCAGATGCTAAGCCCCGACTCATTCGGTGGATGTTGTTGCTCCAAGAGTTTGACATTGAGATTAAGGACAGAAGTGGAGCAGAGAACTGGGTAGCTGATCATTTGAGTCGAGTCACTCACCATTATGACTTCTCTCCCGTTCGGGATGATCCCTGATGAGCTTTCAGCTACAAGGTACGCTTCCTGGTATGCTGATTTGGTAAATTATTTGGTTGCTGTGTTTTGCCTACTGATTCCACTAGGGCCCAACTTGAAATTGAAAAGTGAATCTAAATACTATGTTTGGGATGACCCCTATTTGTGGAGATTTTGTAATGACCAAGTGATTAGGAGATGTGTGCCTGATAATGAGTTTCATTCCATTTTGCATTTTTGCCATGCTTCTGCTTGTGGTGGTCACTTTGGACCCCAAAGAACTGCTAGGAAGGTGCTAGATTCTGGTTTGTTTTGGCCTTCCTTGATGCACATCTATTTTGTAAGTCATGTGAGAACTGCAACAACAGGGAGTATTTCCCATAGGCATGAGATGCCCCAACAACCCATCCTGTTTTGTGAAGTTTTTGATGTCTGGGTATTGATTTTATGGGTCCATTTCCTGTTTCTCATGGTTTTACTTATATATTGCTGGCGTTGATTATGTTTCAAAATGGGTTGAGGCAAAAGCCTCCTACTATGACTCTTCCGTTGTTGTAGATTTTGTCATGTCTCACATTTTCTGATGTTTGGTGTTCCTAGAGCTATTATCAGTGACCAGGGCTCTCATTTCTGGAATCGAAGCATGGGTGCTTTATTACGGAAGTATGGTGTGATACACAAGGTTGCCACAGCATACCATCCACAGACCAATGGCCAAGCTGAAATCTCGAAGAGAGATTAAGCAAATTCTTCAAAAACCGTTAACTCTAAGGAAAGATTGGAGCAAGAGGCTAGATGATGCATTGTGGGCATATCGAACCATACAAGACTCCGATTGGGATGTCTCCTTTCGGCTTGTTTTTGGTAAAGCATGTCATCTTCCGGTAGAGCTGGAGCATCAGGCATATTGGGCCATTAAGCAGTGCAACATGGATTTGGCCAAGTCAGGGGTGGAGAGGAAGCTGCAAGAGCTTGGAAGAGCTTAGATTGGATGCCTATGAGAGTTCACGTCTATACAAAGAAAAGACAAAGGCATTTCATGATAAGCACATCCTGAGAAAAGAGTTTGTTGTGGGCCAGAAGTTCTTTTATTTAACTCCCGTCTTAAATTTATGCCTGGTAAACTTATCAAGATGGGATGGCCCTTTTGTGATTACTAATGTCTTTCCTTATGGTGCAGGAGAGTTATGTGATGAACAAACCAGGAGGATTTTCACTGTGAATGGACACGCCTAAAGCATTTTTATGAGGGACCTCCAGCAACATGGGAGAAAGATTAGGCTCACTGATGCTACATACCCTCCTTAAGGGAGTTTTCTTTCCCTTTTCCCTATTTTTCTTTGCGCTTTCAATTTTAACTTTGATTGTTAATAAAAGGATTTTGTGAATAATGCAAGTCTAAACCCTCCTTCTGATAATTGTTAAGTTGGACATGGTATCATTGGACTTGGATATTTTGTTTGTTTTTGATATATCATTCTTTGGACTGAATTTCTTGACTTTTGGATTATCTGACTTGGTAGTTGATATTGTGATGCTGAACGTGTGTTGGTATTGACCTTTGTGAGATTTTGGACCCTGGAATGGAATATATTTTCTACATTCTTTCTTTCTTGTGTGCTTCTGCTCATGATTTTGTTCTCTAGAACTTGCTCTTAATCTTTTTGAAACTACATTTTTCACTTGTATGCATGAATATGATAGAGGCCTTCTTTCTTCTAGTTACCACTTTGGCCAGATAGCTTTCCTTTGCATTATACCCCGTTGGTTAGCCCCTTTGTGCTTCTTTGTATCATCCTTGTCTTAGCCACATTACAAGCCTAAGTGTAAAACCATTTTATTCCGCACCTTGGACATTTATTGAGCATTGGTTGCACCTTAGTGTTTGTGTTTAAGTGTGGGGTTGCCCAGGTGTGCAACAATTTAAGTGTGGGGGGACTATTGGACTACTGGAACTATTTGATGCCAATTGTTATTTGTATTGGTTTCTCGTTGTTTTGTTATGGAATATAGAATTTTATTCATTTTTTGTTCAAAAAAAAAAAAACAAAACAAAAAATAAAATAATAAAATAAAAAAAATAAAAAAATTGTGATTTGTTTGTAAATTTGCATTTCATTACTTAGTTGGTTTTGAGCAAACTTTGGTGTTACTTCACTAATGCTCTTTTAAATTTCTTGGGTGCTTAGCCTTTCATTCCTTGTCCATACCTTGACCATAGCCCCATTACAACCTTGAATAATAAGTCCTCTTGATTTGTGTATGCATGTGTTTTGAGTAGTAGAGAGTAGAATTTGAGCAAGCTTATGGTAGGCAGTTTTGTTGAGTGGAATTTGAGTGATACACTTGCTACCTTATACACTTGAGAGATTGATTGAGAGCATACCTTGAGAGGCCATCTTGCGTGATTAGCATCATCAATTGAGATTGCCATGTTTTGTAATTTGAGATGAAGAAATTACTGTCATGATTGATTGGTTGATCTTTTGACGTTTTGTGTTCCCGTCCAATTTTGCATTCTTGACAATTGTTGGAAGGAGAGGTTCATCCTTTAGTCTTTATCTTTGAGTCTTTGAGTCTTTATGTTTTGTTGAGTTTTTAATTTTGCCGAGTGCAAAAGGATAAGTGTGGGAGGATTTGATAATTGATTTTTTATCACACTTTATTTTTGCAATTGAATAATGATCTTGGGGCAATTTAGTGTGTAAATATTGGTTTTTGGTCTAAATTGGATTTTGGGCTTGTAAATGGAATTAATTATAACTTTTGTTTCAGGTTCCCGATTAAAGGCCAAATTCAACAAGAAGGGTCATGAAATGCTGGAGCAAAGCTTAGTTAATTAAGTGTCCAAATTGCAAGGAACCAAAGCATTAGTTTTCGGTTTTTGTTTGGTCCCTTGTCCTTTGAACCGGTTTATTTTATTTTGGTTTTTAAGAGCTAGAAAACAAGTTCTCTGAGCTGGTAATCCTTCTTCAACAGATTGTAATTTTTCATTTTTTTTGTTCATTCTGTCAACTTCTCCTCTTCTCTATTCTATTCTCGTTTTTTTTGTTTCTGCCATGGTTGGCTAAGGCACTAATCGATCAACCCACGAATTGAGTTTCCGCCGTTAATCCAGAGGACATTTTTGCCTCATCCGAGTTCGTTCTTTTCCTTTCCCTTCTGTATTTCGTTCTGGATAACCAAGGGAAGGGGTGTTGAATGTTAGATTTAACATTTAGGTTGATTAATCGAAAGGGCTTAAAATCAAAACGGGTTTAAGTGGGCACTGTACGTTGAATGAGTGACGCGAGTTTCTGATAAAATGCTAGGTGATCACCTAGTAGCTTCGTTTTTCTAAATGAATGCAGGGATTCCAATTTGTTTAGGATCAACCACGAATTCAGAGAGTAATTGTCCAATGACGGATTTTAGGAACTTAAGTTGGGTTGGTTGCTTTTTAATTGTTAATTTCTCTTTATCTGTTATTGTTGCTATTGAAATTGAACAACCCCTTTAGTTTTCATTTCTGTTGCTAATTCTGTATTGTGCTGTTTTCAATTGAGCGAATTGGTTCATTGCGAATTCCTTGGGAAACGATTCAGGTTGCTCTATATTACAAGTTTATAGCCTGATTAATTTGAGTGAGTTTTATCACGTCATTGAGCCGTAAGGTTACTATTCACACCTAGCCTAAATTTTTTTTAACATATTTGTTAGGTCATCCTCATCATTGCTAAACTTCATATTTTTGAAATTATGACTAATAAAGCTCAAATTAAAGTTTTAAAATTTTTTTTGGGTGTTACAAAAAGTCCATGTTGAAGCTTGCTTCAAAACCAAACCAATAGAAAAACAATGCCAAGGGATTGACACACACACACATAACAAACATTTATGGTAAAACAACTATTCTAATAAGTGTATTTCTTAGAACTCCAAATCAAAACTTGGTGTTTTACAATCATCCTCATCCTTACAACGCCCCTCACATCTCAAAGGATGCCACATAGTGTATCGCTCCAAACAAAACACTACTACATCATATCATCTTATGACAACTATCATCATAAACCTCCTAAACAAAACTAGACATATATCCAAAAACAAGTCACACAAGATAACCATATAAACCTCACAAGTGTATTGATCAATGTCAAAACAAACTTTCAATCATTGATCCTCAGAAATCTTCAAATGATCCTACAAACTTAACATCTCACCAAATGTATTGCTCAAACCTCACTATGTATCACTTCACGCACCAACCTTATGCCAAACCAATGAAATACCCCTTGAATGTGGAATATAAATCTACAAAGGAACAATCGAACCACATACACTCACAAACAAGTTGAAACAAAACAATACTAAAATGCCTCACAAACGATTAGCTTGCACATTTATTAGAAAAAAAAAACACTATGAATAAGATGCACAAGCCATTCCTCACACAAGTGTTTGACACTCAGTTCATAGAGGAACTCAAAAGATCTTTATGTCCCAAAAACTAGACGAAAAGCTTGCAAACAAAGAAACAGATCCGCAACAAAACATTAAGAAAATATTTAGCCAAAGGTAGTCCAAGACCTACATCAATGCATAAGGTTGTGCAGAAAATATTCCAAGGAGCCTTTCTCCTTGAAACACAATTTTGTTTTTCAATTCCCAAATAGATAGCAAAATGACATAAAAACAAACATTCAAACCCTCATTCTATTGGCCCGTAAAGCAACATAGTACCAAACTTCAAATTTTTTTTTTTGGCTCCAAAGACATCACCCAATTTATGCCCCACCACCTACAACCCAAGGTCCAAACTTTCAAAATATGGAACCATAGGTAAAAAATAAGTGTGATACAGATTCATTATAAAGATTACAAAAAACACATCTAGAGTCATTATTTGAAATGATATTCAATCGACTAAGTTTTGCCATTTCATAATTTTTCTTGGAAGAACTAACCAAGCAAACAGTTTTGCTTAGAGGGGCAACATCCTTCCAAACCTTAGAAAAATATCCTCAACTTGAAAAGTCTAGTATCTCTTTTGAAAATACATAGAGGTGAAAGACCGAACAGAAGCTGAGAAGAATGATATGACCATGAGATGCTATCAACATCATTTGTTGGATCCGAACCTAATTAAATAGGGACATCAACTTTGTTACCAATGGTATTTCCCATTGGAAGAGGTTTTTGTGCCATCTTATTCTCCATTCCCAACTAGAATCTACCTAATAACCACAATTTAACACAACCGCCTCCTTTTGTAGTGAAAAAAGTATAACCTCAGGATTTTACTATAAGCCTCTCATTTTGAATCCAAAGATCTTCCAAAATCATGGATCAATTTTGTTTCCTAACACCTAATGAATTCCTAAATTAGTAATACCTGCTAACATTCAAGTCAATGCCATCAATGTCACAAATAGCCCCCAGACACCACCTTTAGTCTGATTTGAATGATCAACCAACGGCCTGGAACCTATTATATTATAACATGAGCATATTAGTCGTTTCCTAAGGAATTTTTTTCACTAAGAAGCTCCACACCACTTAAACAACAAGGTTGGGTTGTAGTGACCAAATCCAAGCCCCTAAATCATTCCGCTTTATTGGTTTTTTGATAACCTCCCATTTTACAAAGTACATAGCCGAGATTCCTTTCCTTATGACCCTAGAAAGATCTATTTTTAAGGGAAATAATCTTTCTAGTAACCACTTTAGGCATTCTAAAAATGTCCAAGTAATACATATGAAGACCATTCAAAATGGCTTTTATTAACACCAATCTACCTGCCCTAGATAGCATGTTTTCCTTCCATCCACTTAATTTCTTCCTCATTTTATCAATAACTAGAGTCCAAGTAGACTCATGCCTTGGATTTGCTCCAAGTAGAGTCCCTAAATATTTAATTTATAGAGAAACAACTTGACATTTCAACAAAGAACTAGTTGCTGCCACTAGGTTATCATCATAATTTAAAGTTACAAGTGCAGGACGTACCATAATTAATAGAAAGGCTTGACATAGCCCTAAAACAATCAAGAATTCTTCTAAATTACATAACACATCCTTATTTGTGGGCGCAAAGGGAATGTGTCATTGTTTTCAAATTGCAAATGGGACAAAACATTTCGAATGCCAATTCTAACATCAATCACTTCATCGTCCACAGGTCTACCTAATAGACGATTAAGAACATTGGCAACTTAAATAAATAGAAATGGGGATAATAGATCCCTAACACCCTAAAATTATTTTAAAAAAATAATTTGAACTTTATTAGTGAGAATTTCAAAAATCTAACAGTTTTAGCAATGATAAGGAAGATCCAATGGACGTGTAAAAAAAAAATGAATAGTGACTTTGCGAGCCAATAAGCTTCAACCATCAAACCTGAAATCGGACCTAGAGATACCTAAAACTGAAAAAATATAGGATTAAGATTACAAAAAAGTTAGAAATGAGAATTTTGAGTTAAAATTTAATTTTGAGTAATATATATTTTCTTGGTACAATGAGTTTTACCGTTCGGTAAATATCGAAGTATAGTTTCTTACACCATATGAAAATTCAGTGTAATTTTGCTCTCTAACTAGACAGGGTGTATGGTTAGGATTTGGCCACACCATTGTCTTTAACAAGATTTAATTACAACCACATAAAATTATTAATTTCTATTACAAGATATATTATTAGTGCTGAAAAATTTATTACATATATAAATAAAACAAAAACAAAAAATTCTCATTCTTCTTTTTCTCGTTCAGCTAAGTCTTCTTTTCAGCATTCTCCATTCTTTTCTTCCTCAGAACGTCACAAATTTGCTAAGAACACTAAGCCACAACTTCAAACATCCACATGTTGTCACAAACACAAACTTACCTCTAAAAACTTGAATAAACTCTTTATCACAAATCCTCACCTCATCATATCAACCATTTTAGCTGTTGGTAATTTTTATATAATGAAGCTAACATATGAAAGTGTTTCCAAATTTCTTGAGACATCTTAGGCTTTTTTGGTAATTTTAAAAAATTGAAAATTGAGAGGGACAGGGGTTTTTGCCAGCAAGTCTAGTTTGTAGTACTAAATTTGTCTAATTTTGTTAGCTCAACAAATGATCAAATTTTAAGCTGAAATTTTATCCTATGTTGAAGACATCTTGAAATCCAATCCTAAATTTTTGTATGAATTTAGGTGTTCATATGATAGGGTAGAAAAATTGAGCCTGGCTGTTGACTAAAATTGTGTAGTTTCTAACCTCAGAAATTTTGAAACTTTGTTAATATAGTTAGTGATCTTATTATGCTTTGAAAATTTTATGGGAGCTCATTGATACATTGAATTGTTTCTGAAAATTAGTTTTGGTCTGATTTGATCATGTTGAGCAATTTAACCATAATTTTCTTTAGAGTTGAAATTCTGGGCAGCATGTTAAACTAGTTGAATTGATGATGAAATGATTATGACTTGATATCATTTATGCTATGTGAATTTAATGATGATGTTAGACATATGTAAATGTGAGTACTCATGATAAATGCTCCTCTATGAAGAAAAGATTGGAATCATGAGTGATATATATATAATAAGTAAAAATAAGATACCTTCTTCAGTATGTCAGAGGCACTAAAAGATCCCTTTGGATATGGAGGGCAAGAAGATCCCCTTTGAAATGTGAAGGGCGGAAAGATTGAGACAAGAAAGATAAGAAATATATGAGATCCCCTTTGATGTATGGGAACGTAAAGATAAAAATGATGTATGTGAGATCCCTTCGATGTCCTGAGGGCAAGTAAAGTTGAGAATGAATTACTATAATGTTGAGTAGTATGGCATGTGGATATTAAGTGATTGAAGATGTTGAATAGCATGACATGTGTATATTAAGTGATTGAATAATAAAAGAGACTCACTTGGAAGAATGGATTTTGAACTTTAAAATGAATCTTTGATATATGTTGCATGCTCACATTTTTCTAATAAATTGAAGTGGTTGGGGCAATGACGATGACATAGATTTTATTTTATTATGCATTTTGGGGATACCTTACTAAGAATCTTAGAATTCTCACCCCTATGTGTTTATATTATCGTGTTCATCTCAGGGTTAATCCAGGAGAACAATGAGGCTACTATATAAAAGACATCAGATTTCAGTAGTTTAGTGGTTGTGGCTTGTATCGATTGTACTTAGTTGAATGTATATGTGTATGTAAATATAATAGAGAGCGGATGTGTATTAAATCTCATAGAAGAGCTTCTTTGTATTCAATAAATGTTTTGTTTCTTTGTTATATATTTTAAGGACTTATGACTTAGTTATTACACAAATCACTCGAACTTGCTATAGATATTTAAGAAAGGTCCATAAATTTATAAGTAACAACTCTTGAATCTAGTTTCATGGTTTAAGGATGATGTTATACTTGGAAGGTTGTCAGGGCCCTTGCCTAACATCTGTTCACAATTAAAGACATCGCCGAGGATATACAACCCAAACCCCATCTATTCCAACACCTGATCAACAAAGATCCACCTAATAGAATTATATGCCTTGTGAAAATCCAACAAAAGGAGCATATCTTTTTCTCTAACATTCATAGCCAATGAACTGCCTCATTGGTAATCATTACCCCACCTAAAATCTATTTACCTTGGACAAAGGCAGACTGGGAGTTTCCAACCAAACCATCCACAATGCACCTTATCCTATTGGCCAACACTTTTGAAAATGATTTTATACACACAACCAATCATGCTAATTAGCCTATAAGCTTTTACTTCCCTAAGCTCACCCTACACTTTCCTTTGGAATAAGAGTCACCAAAGTTATAACTTCAATAACCTTTGCTTCCTCTCTAGATAATCTCTTAACTAAACTCTGCTCAAAGTTTATGACGGGCCACTCCTCTTGATGGTATAGGTCCTTAAATTACCTCCTCACTTAAGCCTAAATTGCCCTTGAAGATTTGAAAATTCTCCTAGCCCTTGTAATTTGAACCATTAATTTCTTTCTATGCTTGGTTGAATCAATGGAATGAAAATACTTGGTCTTTCAATCTTTTCCTTTCATAATCTAGTCCCTTGATAATTGATGTCAATAAACTATCCCTTCTAGCGTACCATATTTGAGTATGAGCTTTTGAGGCATGATACCTAGCCAAGATTACATCATCATCACCCCTCTAATTTCTTAGAGACATCCCACAGTTCCTCTTCAAACTGGAAAATTCTATGCTCAAAATTCCCAAAAACCTCTTTATTCCATTTCTTAAGAGGAACTTTATATTTGAAACTTCAGGAAAAGATCATTAGTATTTACACCTTTAATTTGTTGCAGTAGTTAGTGTGTGTTTAGAATTATAAAAAAAAAATGAAATAAAATGATTTGAATTGGATCAAATTATTTATTTGGAATTACAAAAATTTAAGAAAATAAATTGAATTGTAATTCCATGGAATTCCACAATTTTTTTGATTTCGAAATCTTTTTATTTTTTGTAATATTTGACTAGAAATGAATTGATTTTAAAATTTAAACATTATATTTTAATCAATTCAGATCAATCTAGTATATTTAAATCATAAAAATTTATTTCCAAATCAATTCAAATTATTTTCTTTTTTAATCATTCCAAACACAACTTTTAGTATATTTTAAATATAAAAATTGATTTCCAAATCAATTTAATTTTATTTCTTATTTAATCATTCCAAACATAATATTTAACTTACAAATTAAATAAATTTAGATTATTTAAATCAAATCAAATTATTTCCTAATTTTAATCATTCTATAAACATAATATCTATAGTTATGCCTTGCGTCGGAATTGGGATGTGTTGAGTTTGGTTGTTCAATTTATTCTGTTTGACCATAGAAAATAATAAATTCGAAGAAGCAACAAACGTCTGGTTTAAAAATTGCAATAAGACATTGTTATTTGCTTAATAAAATTAAAAGAAAAAGGGGAAAACCATTAAGAAGGGTGTATTGTTCAATCCTAATATTCCATCCGTATCTCTGTATCTGAATTTGTCTCAAGTGTGCTTTTGATTTGGAGCTTCCTTCCGTCCATTAACTATGTTAAAGTGTTTTTTTTTTTAATTAAACACAGCGTTTAAGTTATTTTTCTAAATCAGTTCTCGAAAAAAATAATATTGATTTTATCCGTACCGAAAATTTAAATTAATGTTTATCAACTCGAAAAGAATATAAGTTAATGATTAGCATTATAAAACTACACATGAGCTTGGAACTGGGTCCATCATTGACGTAATATATAACACCGTACAATAAAGAGGCCACAATAATAGCAAGAAAAACAATCATTTAACGTCATCAGGTGCGTCATTGCGATATTCGAATTCAATAGCGAACGGACAAGGTGAGCAATGGATCACTCTCATCCGTTAGCAAATGACTCATACATAACAAACTGGAATAAAATTATATTTTAGTCTGAAATTGTATGCCAATCCTACTTTAGTAGCTAAAATTAAAAAAAAATATCAATTTTATTTTTAAATTTACAAAAAGTGATTTAAGTAGGTGCATCCACTGATGAAGCACAAAAATAAAATGCTTTACGGTAAAGTACTTCTTTCTCTAAATATATTTTAGTGCACAAAGTGAGAAGGTGCTCCCGCTTGGTTGAGGTGGTCTTTCTTCCTGCCAATTTTCATCAGGTCCATGGTTTGCAGCTCTCCACTCATTATTCTACAATTTTTTTTTCCTTTTTGGATGTTGTTTTCAGAGTTTCTTTTTAACTTTTTCTTTTTTGCTTTTTGTAATTGTTAATATTTACTCATTTCTATGATTTATAAGCAAATAATGTATATGATTTGCTTGGTAACAGTTTCAAATGATAGTGAACAATTACTAAATGAAAAATAACAAATTTTGCCAACTTATTTTAAATGCTTATATGATGTCAAATTTTTAAGTTTTATGATTAAATTGATATAAAAAGTTTTGGTAAGACCAAACCAATGTAAAATTGAAAATGTTAACAACAAAAAGATTATTTGGTCATAATCCTATATACTTATTACATATTATATTAATCATATATAACATATCATATGTCACTGTAGGTAGAAAGCAGCAAAGAAGGGTTGAACTGTGTTTTAAAATCTTTTTTTGTTTTTGAAAGCTAAATAAAGACTATCAAGATATTTCATTTAAAGGCAGTGGAAACAAAAGTTAGTAGCTTTCAAAAAGTAGCTTTCTAAAGAAGTTATAAACCAAACAAACTTCAAAAATTGTTTTCAAAAGTTACACAACAGAAATTAAAATGAATGCTGAAAGATAAAGAGATAGAAAAAGAGAAATGTTACTCAAGGATCTTTATACTAGTTCGGCCAAACACTATCTACATCCAATTTCAACAACTTTTGAGTTTCACTAATTAAATACTTTCTCAACTAAGAAAATAAATATTATTTGAATAGCTTTATCAAGCTATCTCTAGTGAGTAGTAGTTCCAATTTACTCTCACTTACAAGTAGTTTTGTGCTAGCTTCTTCAAGCTAATCCCGCTTTATCACTATTGGATTAGGGCTCAATGATAGATGTGTTTTGGGTTATTACACTCCAATAAAACACTCAAGTCTTCCTAAGAATAAAATAGTGTTTGAGGTTATGACTTGAGAGACTTATTTCTAATTCTTCCTAAGAAGAAAATGTTTGCTAATGAATACAAGAAGAAAATTTTCTTTTAGAAACTAATTTCAAAGAATATGAATTTCAGAAAGTATTAAAAGGTTTTAGTGCTTGATGTGCAAAAGTTCCTTCATGTTTGAAGGTTTCATCATTTTATATTTGGATTTTGAATTGGACCATTGTTCCTGGATTTCCTCTTCTTGACACATGTTGATTTTCTTTTGTGTCCTAGGAATTGTCACTCTAGAGGAGTAGTTGAGCTATGTTAGAGTTGTCCTTGTTGGTATAGAGCCATAGACATTTGGTTTCTGAATAAAACTTTAGAAACAACTTTTATTTCTAAACGTGGTTTTTGAACTTTGTTCTTCTAGAACACGAGGAATGTCCAAGTACAAGATTGATGTGTCATTGTCAATACTTTCTAAGTCGTTGACTTAATTTGAAATTTAAATTTTCTTCAATTTCTATCGAAGTGTGGTTTCTAATGTAGATGTACTTTCTGATGTGGTTCCATACTTCTGGGCTATTTGTTGATCTTTTAAACTTAACTTTGAGCTTGATAAAGATCTTTCTTAGAGATAATGACTAAAGTGATTGATGATGAAGATCTTGATATACTCATGAGAAATTACTTTCTCCACTGGATATCTCACTTTCAAAGCACGTGAATTACTTTATGAAGATCAGGCTTAGTTTCTGATGTTGTATAATGCTTTCTCATGTTTCTTGTAACACTATAATATTTAACTCAACATGCCTAGGACATATTTAAGTTAATTAATAGTTATTACTCTTTTGTTCCAATTCTTAATTTAAACTCTTGGAAATACTTTAATGAAATTACAGGTAATTTTTTAAAAAAAAAATGTGAGCTGCGTACTAAGTAAAACCTATCATTTGTCTCGCACATATGGAGGAGAAATTAAAACTAGTCACATGCGTGCACAACAATCACATGAACATAACCACATCATCATATATAATTAAGCATAAGTATTAATCGTTCCACATCAAGCACCAAAATACACTACTAAAAGGATATCATGCTCACCAACATAGGTTAGGCTAGGTATAGACATTCAAAAAAGACATAAATAATATATGGATAGAAAAACACATACTAACGACACCTACTAATGACACTCCCAGAGCGGGATAGGTATCTGAGCACACGAGCAAGGTTAGTAGGAGTAGCAAGACGACCCACAAAATGATAAGGCTGGTTGGTAGGATCGAAGTGCATCTACCAAGTGAGAGCATCAACATGGATCACGAACATAGCTATTGCCATCTGAAGACGAGATGGAAAAGAAAAGAGAGGAATGAGAAACTTGTACAAGAATCTATAGCTTTTGCCTCCAAACAAATGTCATCATCTTCGTCCTCAAGAACCTTGGGTTTCATTATGAAAATAGTGGATATAAATATAATTCATTTATTAAGTTCCAAATACCATTATCCGAGGCTTTATATCTTTTAGCATGAATCTTAATGTCATGAATGCAACATACTATATCATGAATGCATGTCCATACCATATGCAAGATATAATAGGATACACATTGAATGAACATAACATAACGAATGCAATTTATTTCAACATAATTCATTCTTTTAGATGACTTAAACTTCTTATTATCTTTTCCTTAGGGCCACCCTAATTATCTCCCTTTTGAGACTTCTAGGTTATGAGCTTATACCTAACTAGTCATCACTAGTCTATACTTATCCTCTTGATAAGCTAAATTCCCAACTCAGAGTGCGGGATAGGGGGCATGGGATTACCTTTCATAACCATTAATTCCTGAGTCTAAATGATCCCTTATTGGATCACCTCCCATAACCATTAATACATGGAGTTTGAAGGATCATTTCCATGTGTTTTATGTCACCTTTAATCTTAGCATGTTATTTAGAGATGCAAACATGAACATATAACCATAATTTATTATTTAATATCTCATGCTCATAGAACACTTAAATAATGCACTTCAATTAATCGATCATAAATATAACATGCCATAATTCATCGTGTAATTGATCACATAAGTATGCATTATAAGTCATATAATTTTCAACTGAAACACATGAACATGGTTTTTATAAGACATCATTCATATTGACCTCATCAAGTTATCAATATTTACACTTAAGCCCCAAAGGGTCAAAATTGCAATTTCTCAAAGATTAAGGGTCAAAGTGTAATTTCCCCTTTTTAAACATTTTCTAAACTAATGATCTTTAAAATTAATCTATACTTTTAGGAGACCCATAACACTTAGAAATAATTTAAACTCATCATAAAATCCTTTTTGGGTCATAGACCAAATTTTGTTACACTTTAGGGGTCAAAGTGCAAAGTTGCTCATTTTTAACACTTAACAAATATCAAAGCTTCTAAAACTTTTTCTAAACATCATAAATGGTATTTTGAATACATAGACATATTCAACATCATTACTCACTATAATTAAAATCATTTATCGAAATTACATAATTGATGGTTCAAAACACTTTTTACATTTTACAAAATGGTCCAAACTAACACTTGTAATTACTCTTTTATACACTTAAGGTACTAAAAATAATTTTTACAACAAATATTATTAATTCTTATGTGTGTGAATAGTATGAATAGTACAAAAATAGTAATGGATAGTATCAGAAAATTAATTTTCCAAACCTTCATAAGACTATAATTTTGGTCATTTCTAGTTACTAGTTCTTCCAAAAATGCTAAAAATAATTTTTATAACAATTATTAGTAACTTTTACACATTTAAACATTACCAAACAGTAACCTTATAGGTTTAATTAAATTAAATCAGTAACCATAATTTTAATTTCTAAAAACTTGAGAAAATCATATTTTTAACCTTTTTGAATTTCTAATTCTTTAAAAAAATTCTTAGTGCATCTCAAAGACAAGATTCAAGCCTCAAAATAAAATAAAACCAACTTCAAATCCAATATCCTCATAAGGCTGAAAATCATATATTTGAGATGTGTCCATGAATTAAAATTCTCATTTAAGATAAAAGAGATAAGTCTTGAGCTTTAGAGATTTAGGTGATAACTAGAATCATAAACATGTTATGCAATCTCATTTTAATCTTTATCATTATAAGGTGATAACTTGGAAATATAAATATGACGTGCAAGACTTAAAATATAAATATGAAGATGCAAGTTCATTTTTAAGTCTTCAAAGTTTAGGTAATAACTTGAAATATAAACATGATATGCAAGACTCAGAATTTAAACATGAAAATGCAAATCCATATTATTATCTTCAAGATTTAAGGTGACAATTGAAATTTAAACATGATATGCAAAGCTTGGAATTTAAACATGAAAATGCAAATCCATATTATTATCTTCAAGATTTAAGGTGATAACTTGAAATTTAAACATGATATGCAAGAGCTTGAAACATAAATATGGATGCAAGTTTATTTTATATCTTGTTAAGCTCAAAAGTCAAGACTTTTAGAGAATGAAACTCTTTAACCCCAAATAATCTTAACAAAAAGGAAGTGAGTTTAGAGTCCTTTATTACCATGGTTCCAAGAACCTTATTTCTTGAACTCATCATCAAGCTCAAAAAGAAACAATCCAAAGAAAATCAACAATTTTTCCATTAATCTTTTAACAACAAAAATCAAACCTTGAGCTTTAGAGGTCAATTATATGATGGATCTACAACCACCACCATGATTCCTCATCATCAAGCCATGGTCATCAACAATCAAAATCACCAAAAAATATAAGAGAAGAATAAGAGAAAGAATATGAAATAAAATCCCAACCAAGTTGTTTATTGTTACAAAAGTGAAAGCTTGATCTTTTATTAATTAAAGAGAAGAAAAATCTTCTCTAGATGATGATGATGGTTTTGGCCAAAGAAGAAAGAAATGGAGGAATGATTTTTCTTGTGATCTTGTGTCTTGGAATAGAAATGTTATGTGTTTAGGAGTTGATCTATGGTGGATATGTGCTAGTTTGAGGTTGAGAGGTTGGATGAAGGTTGAGAATGGAGTCTCTTGGAGGTGGAGGAGGAAGAAGAAAAGAGCTTGAAGTTTAGAGAGAAGAGAGGATTTTTGGCCAATTTTTGTGAGCAAGACTACCACAAAAAATGCAAATGGTAAGAATGAGTGTTTGTGTGTGTATTAGGCTTGGAAAAACACATATATATAGGAGTTTTGGGAGGGGTGAGGCAGCTGCATTTTGGCTATAATGGGGAGCAAAATTTCAATTTTTGTGAGTGGTAGGACATGTATTTGAGGTATATTTAATTTGTAGTGGATTATGCAATGTAGGTGGTTAATAAAGAAGTATTTAAGATGCTCCAAGGCATGATTAAGGAATGGCCTACACTTATAGTGGGATTTTTAGTGCTCCATTAATCTAAATAAAAAAAAATACAAAATATAATTTTTAAGAAAAAGAAAGATAATGCACTAATTTATATTTAATATTATTTGTCTTATGAACCCTTTTAATTAAGAAGAAATTAAACTTCCATAAAATAATCTTAGACTTTAAAATTACCTCAAATAATTATTTTGACTCAAGGTTAATAAATAAAATTAATTTATATTTAATTAGAGCCTAATATTACTTATATTTACTTAATTACATAAATAAGCTCATTTAGCACTAACTAGGGGCAAAATAGTAATTTCACATAAAAACTCTAGAATCACCTGAACATTTCCAAATATCATACATCCCTTATAATTAACATTTTCTAACTTTGGGTGATGACTAGGTTTAGTTTTCGTTAATCTTGCGTAAAATTACTCTAGGGGCATTTTGGTAATTTCTATGCCCATTTTTTCTTGAGTACAAATGACCAAAATGCCCCTGAGGTCATTTTTTAAATTCAGGACAAGTAAACCGGTCCTTAATGGGTCAACTCAATGTTTGAAGGGGATCATATTTGTTACATTTGATATTGAGGTGAAATTTCTAACTTTCGGCTCAAAATGACCAAAATACCTCTCCATGTTTTACGCGGGTAAAGGTACCATTTGAGCCTAGAACTTTTCCAAAGTTTGGAATGATGTTTTTGAGTGGTAATTGATGTTAGTTCAGGAGGTCCAGCTTTAGTGCAAAATTACCATTTTGCCCCTAGAAAGTGTACAGTGAGCCTAATGACGTAATTAAGCAAACCTAAGCAATATTAGGCTTTAATCGAAGATTAATTTATTTCGATAATTAATCTAGAGTCAAAATAATTTATTAAGGTTAATTAGGACCTAAGATTGCTTAGTTAAACTCTAATTGCATTCTTTAATTCAAGATTCCTAGTCATGGAATCTTGAATAGTATTTTCTCTCTCAAATTCCTTAAATTAAGGAATTGTGCCATACCTCATTTGACCAAAAGAATGATTTTAAATTGCTAATCTAGCAAGATTACCTCCTAATCAAGTCTTGACAACCTTAATTAGCCAATTACCTCACCTAAACACTTTTTACAACTCCTAATCAAAACCTTAATCAAAGAAACACCTAAACACATCATTAAAACCACAATTACATGAACAAATCTCCTCCCCCTTGGCTGGAAAATTTGGCCGAATGCATGGCCCCAAAGAAGTGTCACATGTTGATTTTTATTTCACTCCAAAGGCCATACTCACCATGCTTTGCCCATGCCTAGCCCATGCCAATCAAAGAGATATTTTCCTCCCCAAATGGCCAAGAGGCCGTCGGCCACTCCTCCCCAATCAGCCTCCATATTGCAAATTTTCTATAAATACCAAGCTTGGAAGAACTTGGTTACACTTTAGATCATTTGCCAAGTTTAGTTTTCTTGCACTTCCTTGCTTTTTCTCTCAAATTTCTCTTCATCTTGCTCATCTTCTTCTTCCTCTCAAAGAACCTTTCCACCACCACAAACCACCACAAACAACCATAAACCACCACTCCCTCACCTCAAACCATCTCTTAAACACTCAAACTTTCCATTTCCAAGCTTAGAAATTCAAGGAAAAATCATCTTCCTTGAGCTTCCTTCTTGGCCAAACACACACCCACACTCAAGAGAAGATTTTGTCTTCTCAATCCTTCAAGAACTCAAGCTTTCCTTCATTTCTTCAAAGACTTCCTTAGGTAGGGGTTTTGTTTTAAAGTTTTTGCTTGTTTTCTTCAAGAAAAGTTCTAGTTTTCTCTTGGTTTCAAACTTTCCTTTTTCTTTTCTTCTTTTCGGCCATGAGGCCTTTTCATGAAGGAAACTTTAGCTTGATGATGAGGTTTCAAGATAATGACTTGTTGTTGTCATGTGAGAAACCTCTAAAGCTTGAAAAACTTGGTCTTGGACCATACATGCTTTGATTTCTTTCCTTTCTCTTGGCTTAAGTTTTCTTTCTTTTCTTTTCCTCTCAAAAGTTTCATTTTCTCTTCCTTTCCCTTAAATGATTTTGGTTTCCTTTCCTTTGTTTGAACAAAGTTTGCTAAAAATGTTAAGTAGATCACAAAAGTTTTGTTAAGAAAATTAATCCTATGTTTTCAAAGAGCTCTAAGCTTACCCTTGCCAACCTTAAAGTTGGTCGGCCGTTCTAAGAGTTTTACTCTAGATTGAAGCCCATGAGCAATAAAATAAAGAATATGACTTAGTTCTTTGTATTTTGTTTAGACAAAGTGTTGAGTTTTGTGTCTATTTTCTTGAGCTTGATGATGAAGTTCAAAACCAAAGACTTCTTTGAAGTCTTGGTGCTAAGAACTCTAAAGCTCACTTTATGTTGTTAAGATACATATTGGGTTAAGGTTATGATGTTCCTTTAAAGTCTTGTAAGAGCTCTAGTTAAGATAAAATGAGTTGCACACATGTTTATGTTTATGCCTTGCATAGCATGTTTATTTTGATGTCATCACTAAACTCTCAAGAATAATTAAATGGACTTGCATTATCATGTTTAAATTCCAAGCTTGCATTTCATGTTTATATTTCAAGTCATCACTTAATCTTTAAAGATAATAATAAGGTTGCATCTCATATTTATTTTATGCTCTCACTTTACTTTCTAATGAAGAATAAAATAAGTGCATATCATGTTTAAGTTTATGCCATCACTTAAACCTCCTAGAGCTCAAAGACTTGCCCAAGTATCTTAATAAAGTTTTAGAAAATGGAGGCATTTCAAGGATGCCATTTTGGCCTTGGGATGATGATGATGGACTCAGATGAGTTCATCTAATCATAAGTGCCCATAGTCTAAGTCTTGGAATTTTTCTAAGCTTAGGTGTACTCAAGGAACTTTATGAACAAGGTTTTATGTTTTAAATCTATTCCTTGAGCTAAATAATTTAGCTACTGACCTAGCACATATTTATGTGATTTCAATGAGATTAATTGGTTTCTAAAAGAGTTTTGAGTTCCTAAATTGATTCCAAGAGAAACTAGCAACTTATATGCTTTTAAATCATGAGATTATGTGATTATATGATGCTTATGATTTCGTTCTACCTTGTGAAATTGGCCACTGTATGAATTCTGTTTTATGGTGTTAAAATGTGTAAAATTATGTTTGAGTGAAGCAAGGAACGATTTAGGGAAGTTAGAAAGAACAAGTAACTAAAAAGGACCTAAAATGTGAATTCTAGAACACTTAGATGCACAAAATATAAATTCTGTTCTAGCATAATTGAACTTAAGAAAAATGGTTCATAATTAGTGGATATGTGTAGGAATCCCTCATAATTGGTTTAGGAGTTGATTATAGAGCCTTAGGCGAAGACGAAACTTAGAAAGGGTCAAAGACGGAGATTCTAGGACCCGTAATCATAAGGCAAAATTCTGCCCAAAATAACTAGTGCTGTTTGGTTATGTTATAAATCATAAACATTAGAGAAAATCATAGGTAATGATCCCTTAGGTGTTATAAAAATCCATAATGAAGGTTAGGATAATTGAAACACAAGTTTAAGACCCTAAGGGCCAAAGCATAAGACACCATGAGATAGGAGGTGTGATGTGAGCATGAGACCGAGTGGGTATACTCATAATGATGTGAATATGTTAATGAGCATGAGACTATATGTATAATTATGGCATGTTGTTGTGATGATGTGGTATGCTATGCTTGAGATGCATGAGAATGCGGAATATGTATGAGTTAGGAGAGTATGCTCTTGTGAATTAGAGATTCATTTAATTGAGAAAATTCCATGAGAATGATATGTGTGATTGAGTTATGTGGCATGACTCAAATTTGAGGAAATTAAGTGTAGTCGTTATGCTGCGAATTTCCTCAAATTTGAGGAACTTGAGAAAGTTTTGAAAAGAAAGATTTTATATGTGACATGCCGAGACGCATTTCTCTTGCTACGGTGAGGAGAAGGAAACTCGTGGAGGGTATGGTCGTGGGCCATACCGAGTGGACAATGTCACTTGGCTTAACCAGATGATGCGTTTCGCAACGAGACGTACTTCTCCTGCTACGAGGAGAAGGTAAAACCTGAGGGCATCGACATCAGCCTCCAAAGCGGAAAAGTCACTGTCTTAACTAGCTGATGCGTTTAGAGGAAGAAAGTCCCATGATGGGTGATTCCTTAGGTCCCTGCCGTACTCTGGAGTCGGGTTGTTATTTTTATGATTATGATTCGCTTATCAAGAAGATAAGTAAGAACTAGTGACGACTAGTTAAGGTATGAGCTCATAGCCTAGTATCAAGGGTCGGTTACTATTGTTTTAAAGATCATGATGTCACAAGTTGAGAAATATGAAAAGATGAGAAGTATCTTGCTTATGAAAGCGAAAGGTTGATCATGAGAAGTTACATGCCACTTATATGTGATTTAATTGTTGATGATATGTTTTGTTGTTGCTAAGTATTACCATGCATTCATGTTCTGCTATGCTGCATACATGCATTAAGATTCATTATAAAAGATACGGACCTTGGATAATTATTTTTAAGAAAACCTCATAATGAGCCTTTGCATGCTTAACCTTTTTATAATAAACCCAAGGTTCCTGGGACGTAAACGATGACACTAGGATAGGAGATTCCCTATGAGATTCTTTAGAAAGATTCTCACCCTTTCTCTTTGTTTCTCTTTCCGTTACGTCTCCAGGCCGCGATGGCATCGTTCGTGATCTTCATTGACGCACCCGTGTGGAAGTTGCACTACGATCCAGATCATCAGTCCTACCATTTCAAGGGTCGTTGTGTCGTGCACATTTTTGCATACATGGGATGCCCGTTGCTTTTCCGGTCTCTAGCTTTCGCTTCACCCGACCTCTCCCTATGGTGATGATTTGATTTTTGAGAGGACGCGACCCGTGACGAGAAACCGCCATGTCCGACCATCGTCTTCAGCAGTGCGGCTACCCCGAGTGCCCCCGCCGAGACACTTGGAGACCGAATCCGTCGAGGATCCCCCTTCTCATCCTTTTCGGAGGGATCTGCCCTGAGTTCCCATGGATATTGGGAGGGGCAGTGAGGATACGGAATGCCGGAGCTAGCTCGACGCCCGAGACACGCCCTTATCGAGGAAGGAGTGTTCATAGCCTGGGATTGATCTTTTGGGGGCTTCTCATGTATCTGCTATTATGTTTTCTTTTATATTTCCTATACTGCAAGCTCTGCCTACTATATGGGTGTGACTTTATGATATTATTCAGTTATGTACTAAATTATGGTGATTAATATTATGATGGGTGTTTTTATGATTGAGGTGTTCTTACTTGCTTTATATTGCATGATTTAATTGCTCTTCCGCTTTACATTCCGCTTTTGTTGTATGCGATGGCTCGCACATTATTTTACGTATATATATATATATATATTATTTAAAAAAAAATTTACCGTATTTTCCGCTAAGTAATTTTACAAACGAGTTTTAAGGGAAGTAATAACTAATAATTAATCTTAATACGTCCTAGGCGTGTTGGGTTAAATATTAGGGTGTTACAATTTTGCCCATGAGAAAAATCAGGTTTGAGATTTTCACCTCTAACATTATTCATAACACAAATAATCCCCTTCAAACATAAAACTAACCCTTGAGGGTAGCCTAGACCAAGTCATCCTTGATTTCAGGGCAAAAATGACCTGAAGGATATTTTGGTCATTTGTACATTGAAAAATAAAAATTGTGATTTTTGCACAGATTGCTATTTAATCCTAATATAATCTTATTCTAATGTCAAAATATCTTATTGAGGATGACGCGGACTATTTCGGCTTAAATCGTGTAAAAATGACCACAGGTATTTTGGTCATTTTTGGAACAGGAAAATTGGGGCGTTACATTTCTCGCTGTCTTAGTCCACTTTCTGAGCTATTTTTCACATCATTAAAATACTGAATCTCTTTGAATGAGATTTTGATCATGTTGATCCATGATATTGTGAAAAATATGTGACGAATTTGGACTTACATGCTATGAGAAAAGTCCTCTTAAATATTATAGAAACTCAAACAAGCTATTAGTCCTTTCTTCAAAATATTTTAACAAAATTTACTTTGTTGTCATTTAAAACGTATGCAATTGTAGCTTTCTGAAGAATTTGGATCTAACAATCTCCCCCTTTTTGATGACGATAAAACAAATTTTGAAAAAAACTTTTGGAGAACACTTAGAAAGAATCTTTCTTTAAGGTTAGAATTTTAATGAAGTTTTCTTTAGAAACTAAATCAAATATTTGTCTTACAACTTAGCTTTTTTAGAAATTAAGTTTTCTCAAGTTTATCATCATGAGTCACATATTTTGTTAAGTTTCTCAAACTTCAATAATCAGAAACTAAACAGATGGAGTATCAAAGATGAAGTATATTGTGATAAAGATCTTGTATCATAACTTTAGAATTCAGCACAATATATCCTAATTTTTTAGAACCTATGCTTTAAATAGAGAATCAATATCAATTTTCATTTCTCAAAAGGTAACAAATCTACATAAAAGCAAACTAATATAAACATAACCATAAATAAGCATAAGTATCAGAGCACAAAAGAGAAACAAAATAAAACAAAGTTTCTGAAACATAAAAAAATCAAAACAAATGTTGATATGCATGATAATGAGTTTTCTAAAGCTCCTCCTCAACATAAGACTCTTGACTTAGTGCAAAAGATTTAACTTCATACTTTTCCCCTTTTGTCTTAAGCAAAATGTTAGCTCCAGAACCTTCAGATAGCTACAGTGCTTAATGTTTTCAAGTGATAACATAACTAATTTCGTAAAATATTTTGAAAAGGATTATCTTTTCCTTCATTTCTGAAGTAACAAAGGTCCTTTATGTTAGCATACATGTCATTTAAAGCAAGAATATTTTCATAATGACATGTGCAAATATGCTTAACGGATTAAAGAAAACTCTCAAGTATAAGAAAGCAAGGCTTAGATCTTTAGAAAGTAGAATGTGACTTTAGAAAGTGTAATTCAAGTGAAGATTTCAATCAAACTCTGAAGCAAGTGTATACTACTATCTTTAATCATCATGATCGTAATCATATAATAAAAAACAAGCTTTGATTAATGAGTAAACGATCAAAGAAAAACCTAAAACTGAGATGGCACTTTAGAAAACATATTTCACTATAAATAGTGCACTTTATAGAAAAAGAGGAAATTTTAAAATTCAAATTTAAAGTCAAACCTAGTCAAGGATGACGTGACATTTCTTCTCCAGCTTTTAACCCCTAGCTTCTAGATGGAAAAGTTCAGAAACCTTGTTTAGAAAGTACAAAGTAGTTTCTGAAAGTGACTCAAAAACCTCTATTACACAATGCTTTCTGAATTGCTCTGATAGGCGAGACCACTCAAACTGCATTTCCAAGACACAAAAGGAAGATCAACATGTGTTCCTTGGAAAACAGATTAAGGGCAACATTCATAAATGAAGATTAAGTATAAAAAGAGATATTGTGCTTACAACGAAAAAGACTTTTGCTAAAAAAGTGTTGAAACATTAAGAACTTTCCTCTCTTCATCCTCTATAAAGTTATTACAGCTTGTAATAAGTTTCTTCTGTGTAAAATCTTTTTTCTATATTCTTAGTAGATCATACTTTCTTCCTAGGAAGAATAGATAGAAAGAAGTTTCAAGTTTTCTAGGTCTGTTATTGTTTATCATACGAAAACTTGAGTATAGATTTGTTTGAGTGATTCAACCTAAACACAAACCTTTGTAACCTTGATCTGATAGTGATCGCTATGAGTTAGCTTGAAGAGGCTAAGCAAAGACTACTTGTAAGGTGGAGGAGATTGAGCAACTAGTTACTAGTAAGAGCTTGAGAAAGTTACTGAAGACTATCCAACTTTCCTGGTTTAGAAAAGTTTAGTGGAACTCACAGTGGTTGAGAACTAGATGTAGGCAAGTTGGGAACCAGTATAAAAATCTTTGTGCAATATCTTCTTCTTCCTTAACTATCTTTTATTTACTACTTTGTGCTTTTTATTTATCTATCACATTTTCTGGAAAACCTTTTAACGTGTTTTTACATTTGTGTTATAGTTTAGAAAGTTACTTTTAATGTATACTAATGTTGTTCTGCACTTCAAGTTCATACTTGATAGTATTTGTTTGAGTTTTTTAGAAACGAAAAAGAAAGAAAAGTTCAAGTATGATTCAACCCCTTTTTCATACACTTTTCAACCTACAATTGGCATAAGAGCTCAAGCTTCTAAGGGGTTGAGCATTCTAATGGCTGCAAAGGTTAAAGATCATGAGGACATATGGCACCAAACATTCATAAAGGACACTCCATATATAGACTCCATTCTTCGATGGTGGATACTATGCTTATTGGAGAGATAGAATGTGTAACACCCTAAAATTTATATAAAAAATTTTATCTACACATTATTAATCAAATTTTTACGATTCTGATAAAGTTAGTCATGATAAGAACGACTTGATGAAGGAAAAAATGTGAATAGTGACCATGCAGGTCCCATAGGCTTGTAAGGACTAAAACCTTATAATTGGGGCCAGATGCTCAAAACTGAGAAAACATAGGATTAAGGTTAGAAAAGTTAGAAATGAGAATTTTAGGCCCAAAATTTAATTTCAGGCAATATCTTTTTCCCAGGTATAGCATTTTACCCGTTTCAGTTAATTACGTGTGAAGTTTTATCCGTATGAGTCTTGTAGTACAAGCTTGCCACCTAAGGTGACAAGTATATGGCTTAGAAAAAACCACACCATTGCTCTTTTTCTATGAGCCAATAGAAACATTACAAAACTCTATTATTTATCTTCAAAGAAAACATTTTCATTAATTAATGTGTACATTATCTTCAAATAAATAAAATTAAAAACTCACCATTTTTCCTTCCTTCAAGTTCGGCTAGCATTTTTATACATCCTTCCTTGTTCTTTTTTTCCATCAAAACATTGTAACCATGCTAAGAAACTTAAGCTACAACACCAAACATCCAAGACTTAAGCACAAATCACATATAGTTCTTGATATCCCCAAATAAACTCTTTATACGCAATTCTCATCTCACCATATTATCAAGTTTGCTGTTGCCTTTGCTGCGTTACAAGAGCATTTAAGAGGGTTATATAAAAATTGGGTGTGAAGCTCTTGAAGAAAGCCAAGAACAAAGACAAGAGCACATAAGTAACAAGTAGGGCTTTCTTTAACCTCTTTTTCTAAAAATTAATTCTAAAACAATTATGAATGATCTAGCTTGCAAATTTTAGTTTTATTGGTTGATGATACATGGATATTGATGTGTTTAATTTGGTGGAGTGTTTGAATGATTTTAGAAAACTCTTTTTCTCAAAATATGTTGTGAACTATGTTGCTAAAACTCGGATTTCAAGCAAGAGGGTCAAATTTCATGATTTTTCTGTAGTTAGAGATGTTATTTTGAGCTCAAATTTTTATATGAAGAAACTGACGTATGGAAATGTTTCTAGAAATTTTCTTGAGTCATTATAATCATTTTACTATTTAAAAAAAATTGAAAACTGAAAGGGTCAGGGTTTGCCTAGCTGCCAATTTGTAGAACTAATTTTGTCTAATTTTGTTACCACATCAAACAATCAAATTTTATGCTGAAATTTTTACAAGGTGACATCTTGAAATCCAACCTTGAATTTTTGTAAGATTTTATCTGTTCATTTGATAGGATAGAAAATATGAGACTTCTGGTTATTAGTTGAAATCGTAAATTCTTACATTCGAATTTGTGGAATTTTGTTAATATAGCTAGAGACCTTATTATGCTTTGAAATTTTACAGGGTCTCATAGTATTGAATCAACTTTGAAAAATAATTTTGCTCTATTTTGATCTTGTTTGATAATTTAACCATAATTTTCTTTAGAACGAAATTCTAGTAGCATACTTGATTGGCTAAAAAGATGATGAAATGTCTATGATATCTCATTGATACTATGTGAATCTATTGATGATGTTATGCATATACAATGGTGAATATTTGAAGCTAAAAGTATTGACAGATGCTATATGAACTAAAACTGAGATTATGAGTAATGTCTATGCACATGTAACTAAGATGCATACATAATGAATGCATGCATATGATTGTGATGCTTGTATATGTGGTTCTATTGATGATTTTAGGCACATATGAATATGAATACTTATTACAATTGCTTACATGTGAAAGAAAACATGAGAACATGTTTTGTGGGTTAGAGAAAGTAAATCTGTCTGTTGGGAAAGCAAACTTGACTACCCTTGAATTGAATCGGGGAAAGTAAACCTAACTAGGAATAGATCTATGTGAGAATTGCAGAAAGTAAATCTAATGATTATATATAAGAATGAGCTCAAAAAATCCATATGTACAGGAATGGGCTTAGAAGATCTGTGTGAATTGGACAAAGTAAATCCAAGGATCATATATAGGAATGGGCTCAGAAGATCCGTGAGCAGGAATAAGCTCAATCCTAAAAGTAGTCTATTACCCTAGAGTGGTCAAAGCCACAGTGATCAAGGGCCAAGACAAGTCAAAGTAGCAATTGTCCTAAGTAGTCCTTTATATTATGTGCTAAGTAAAATTAAGGATCCTTCGACATATCAAGGGCACAAAAAGATAATTTCAGCTGAAAATCACTGCATTGTCATGTGCATACTTACATTTCAATGAGATCTTTACTTAAGATGTTTTGCTATGATCTTGAACATGATGAAACACGTCTTAAGTGATTGAATACTAAAAAGGAACCCACTTCGAAAGGATAGTTTTTGAAATTTAAAATGAA
Source organism: Dalbergia oliveri (assembly GCA_030441495.1). Lineage (NCBI taxonomy): Eukaryota > Viridiplantae > Streptophyta > Magnoliopsida > Fabales > Fabaceae > Dalbergia > Dalbergia oliveri. The sequence continues at coordinate 890,115 of JAMLFY010000021.1, forward strand.
TCTTTAATAAGTGCTGTATAATTACATTTTCTTAATAAATCGAAATGGCTAGGACGATGACAATGACATGGATTTTAATAGATATTTTGGGATGCCTACTGAGAATTTTTAAATTCTCACCCCTATGTTTTGTGTTCCCATGCAGTTCCAGATTGCTCATGAGAGATATGAAGCCGCCATAGAAGAATTGACATGTAGTAGCTCGATAGTTGAAGTCTCTTATCAATTTTGTTTTGTTACGTATATATGTTTGTAATTATATAAATAGACCAATGTATATGAAAGCTCATAGAAGAGTTTTTCTTGTATTTGAATTTGTACTTAATAAATATTATGGTATCTTTCTACATATTTTAATAGAATTACAATTACACAAATCAAACGAATTTGTTATAGTTATTTAAGAAATGCTTGCTAATATATAAGTAACAACTCCTAAGTCTAATGTCATAGCTTAAAGATGATGTTATACTTAGGAGGGTGTTACAAAATGGTATAAAGGTCTATCCTAGTAGGACCTTGAGGAATGGACTTCTATGTTTCCAAAGTATAGATAAGCCATGCATTGAATCTTATATGTGTGATAGGATATAAAGTTTAGATGTGTATGATAGTCTAGTGGTGCTGGAGCTGGTTGCTATCACACTTAGCATAGTATTGAGTCTGATCAACTCAATAAATTTTGTTGATGTGTTCAGGAACCAATGGCAAACTGCAAAAGTACTAGGAACGAGAATGCTAGTTAGAATTTTGAGGGAAAAATTTTCTTTGAGGAGGGTGGTATTGGTCCTGTAACACACGGAATTTATTTCAAAAATTTTATTTACACATTATTAATAAGAGTTTTACGATTCTGATAGGGTTAGTCAAAATAAGAACGACTTGATGAATGAAAAAAAATGTAAATAGTGATTGTGCGAGCCCTATAGGCCCGTCAGAACTCCTGAAACCCTGGAATTGGGGCCTAGAGACGCTCAAAACTGAGAAAATATAGGATTAAGGTCAAGAAAGGTTAGAAATGAGAATTTTGGACCCATAATTTAATTTTGGGCAAAATATATTTTCCATGGTATGGTGTGTAGTTTTTACACCATATGAATCTTGCAAAACAAGCTTGCCACCTAAGGTGACAAGTGTGTGGCTTAGAAAAAGTCACACCATTGCTCTTTTCTATGAGCCGATAGAAACATTACAAAAATCTATCATTTATCTTCAAAGAAAACATTTTCATTAATTAATGTGTACATTATCTTCAAATAAATAAAATTAAAAACTCATCATTTTTCCTTCTTTCCAAGTTCAGCTAGCATTTTTTTATAGCCTCCCTTGTTCTTTTTCTTCATCAAAACATCGTAACCATACAAAGAAACTTAAGCTACAACACCAAACATTTAAGACTTAAGCACAAATCACATACTAGTTCTTGATATCCCAAATCAACTCTTTATAAGCAATTCTTATCTCACCATATTATCAAGTTTGCTGCGTTATTGCTGTGTTACAAGAGGATTTAAGAGGGTTAGATAAAAAATTGGGTGTGAAGCTCTTGAAGAAAGCCAAGAACAAAAGCAAGAGCACATAAGTAACAAGTAGGGCTTTCTTTAACCTCTTTTTCTAAAACTGATTATGAAACAATTATGAACAATCTAGCTTGCAATTTTTGGTTTTATTGGTTGATGATACATGAATATTGATGTGTTTAATTTGGTGGAGTGTTTGGATGATGTTAGAAAACTCTTTTTCTTAAAATATGTTGTGAACTGTTGCTAAAACTCAGATTTCAAGCAAGCAGGTCAAATTTCATGATTTTTCTGACACAGTTAAAGATGTTATTTATAACACCCAAAAATTATTTAAAAATTAATTTGAGATTTGTTATTCGTAATTTCAAAAATCTGCAGGATAGCAATGATGAGGGTGGCCCAACAAACTTGTCAAAAAAAAAATTTCGGCTAAGGTGAATAGTAACCTAGCGGGCCCCCAGGAAGTCAAAACCTAGATTCGGACCAGGAAATGCCCGAATTGAGAAAAGAGAGGGTTAAGGTTAGAAATAGTTAGGAATACGGATTTTATACCTGAATTTAATTTTCGGGTAATATTGGTTCAATCAGGTACGGTGTTTACCCGTTCGGTGAAATTTCGGTGTGTGATTTTTAACATGAAAGATATTTCCATCACCACAAATGGATGATACCTATCTAGTAAGACATGTGGAAGGCCAATCCAAGATTAAATCTTAGCCATCCATTTTGCTTTAACACATCAATGATGAATTACTTTACATAATATCTTCCAAGCATTAAATACAAGAGCCAAGTTACATTTTCTTCCCCAAGACACCATCAAATTCGGCCAACCAAGGGAAAGGAGAGTGCAGCCACCATTGTTATCTTCAAGAGCTTGATCTTGAGTTCCAAGCCCAAAAAACACTAGCCTAGAGTTGTTGAAACCTTAAAGTTTTTTCATTAAACTTGTTCTACACCTTGATCTCTACAAATCTAACCGAACAAAATCTCTATTCCTTATCAAACCTTGCCTTGTTACCTCACCCCTCACTGATTTAAGAAGGGTTTGAAGTTGGTTTAGGGGCTTTGGAGTGGAAGGATTCAAGCTTGGATCACCTTGAAGCCAAAGATCCACTAAGTTGCCAAAAGTAGGGTTTTTGTTGCCTTTCTTTGTCAAATTTTTCTGATCTGTTTTGGGTTAAGGTAGGTCCAAAATTTCTGATTGTGTTGGTTGATATTATGTTGATATTGATGTGTGAATTTTAGTGGTGTGTTTGGATGGTGTTAGAGAATGGTTTTTATCAAAATAAGTTTGGACTAGGTTGCTGAATTTCTCTTTCCCTGCAGGCAAGTTGTTCATGAATTTTCTGGTATAGTTGTGGGTAGTTTTATGAGCTATAAAAATTATATGTTGGAGTTAACATCTTAAACTAACTACATGAATTTTCTTGGGTGAATTTAAGTTTCAATACCTAAATAAATAGAAACCGAAATGAGACTAACACTATCTTGATTGTTGAAACTGAAACACTAAAGTTGTCCATTTTATTACCATAGAAAATGATTGAAATAGCCCTTGAAAATTTACACAAAGTTAATAACATGTTGAAGTATATCTGAAAATTTTATTGTGCATTGATTGAATCATTTGCTAGGGTTAAAAATTATGGGAACTCTAGTCTCAGCTTGTGAATTGGTGGTCCTTGACCACTGAAATTGTACAATTTATTGAAGGAGTTAGAGAGCTCTGATTGTCTTGAAATTTTTATGGAGCCTTGTGGACATATTGGGGTATCTCAAGGAATTTTCACAGCCTTTAAATTGATTGTTTGATTAGTGAACTAAATCATTCTTCTAAGCCTGAATTCTGCCAAATGTTGTCTTTGTACTGGAAATGAATTAAACTCTTGATTTAGGAGTCAAGTGAACTTTAGTTCAAGTATGATGTATATGAATGCATGTTAGTGACATTAACGATTGGTTTATGAGGAATGAATAGGGATCACTTGTGATTGACTTTATATATGTCTAAAACATTATGAAATTCAGAAACTATGCTAATGTATGTAGTAAGGTGAGCTTGAGGTTGATGTATATACCAAGTGAAGAATAAGTCCCCTTTAGTCTAAAAAGGGCAGGGAAGGTCCCCTTTAGTTTATAAAGGGCACGGAAAGGTCCCTTGAATGTGTAAAGGGCACAGGAGAGGTCCCTTTAGTCCGAAGGGCATCAAAAGGTCCCCTTCGATGTATCGAGGGCACACAAAGTTGAAAAATGAACTATTATGATATTGAGTAGAATGACATATGCAAGCTGAGTGATTGAGCATTAAAACAAACCTACTTCGAAAGAATGACTTTTGAACTTAAAAATAAACCTTTGATATATGTTGCATGCTCACAATTTTATTAATAAACCTAAGTGGCTGGGATGATAACGATGACATGAGTTTCATTATATGTTTTGGGGATGCCTCCTGAGAATTTTTGAATTCTCACCCCTATGTGTTTGTTTCTGTCGTCTCTAGGTTACTCCCAGTGAAACCCTACAAAGAAGGATGAATTGGAATTTCTGTAGCTTATAGTGGAGACTCTATTTGTACTTAGATAGATATATATGTCTATAAATGTAGTAAAGAACATATATGTACTAAAGCTCATAAAAGAGCTCCCTTTTGTACTTGACTTATACTAAATAAATACTTTGTCTCCTTGTTATATATTTTGATAGAACCCAGAGTTAGTTATTACATAATTTGCCCGACTCTTGCTATAAATAATTAAGAAAGGTCCATAAAATTTTGAGCTAAAATTTTATATGATGAAACTAACATATGGAAGTGTTTCTAGAAGTTTCTTGGGTCATTATAATAATTTTTACTATTTTAAAAAAATTGAAAAATGAAAGGGTTAGGTTTTTGCCAAACCCAAGTGTAGCACTTATTTTGTCTAATTTTGTTACCACATCAAATAGTCAAATTTTATGCTGAAATTTTTATAGGGTGTTGATGACATCTTGAAGTCCAACCCTGAATTTTTGTCAGATTTTATCTATTCATTTGATATGGTAGAAAATTAGACTTCTGACTATTGGCTGAAATTGAGTAAATTTTGACCTTTAAATTTGTGGAATTTTGTTAATGTAGCTAGAGACCTTATTATGTCTTGAAATTTTTACAGGATCTTATAGACATATTGAAACAACTTTGAAAAATAATTTTTCCATGTTTTGATCATGTTTGATAATTTAACCATAATTTTCTTTAGAACTGAAATTCTGGTAGCATACTAGATTGACTGAAGGTGATGAAATATCTATGATTTGATCTCATTGATACTATGTGAATCTATTGATGATGTTATGCATATACAATGGTGAATGTTTGAAGTTGAATGTATTCATAGATGCTCTATGAACTAAAACTGAGATTATCAGAATAATATTGTGTACATGTAACTAAGATGCATACATAATGAAGATGCATATATGATTGTGATGCTTGTATATGTGACTCTATTGATGATGTTAGGCACATATGAAAATGAATACTTATTACAATTGCTTACATGTGAAAGAAAGCATGATAATGTTTCTGGGTTGGAGAAAGTAAATCCGATCTGGGGGAAAGTAAACTACCATTGAATTGAGTCTGGAAAGTAAACTTGACTAGAAGTAGATCTAGGTGAGAATTGGAGAAAGTAAATCCAATGATCATGTATAGGAACGAGCTTAGAAGATCTATATGTACAGGAATGGGCTAGAAGATCCATGTGTGAATTGGACAAAGTAAATCCAAGGATCACGATAGGAAAGACTTAGAAGATCCGTGTGTACAGGAATGGGCTAAGTCCTAAAAGTAGTCTATTACCCTAAAGTGGCCAAAGCCATAGTGGTCAAAGCCACAATGATCGAGGGCCAAGACAAGTCATAGTAAACAATACTAAGGTGATGGATGTTGCCAACCTATGCTTCATGGCTGGATATTCATCAAAGAGTGAATCTGAGGTAAATAATACTGATATCTCCTATGATGAACTTTTATCTTTGTATGAAAACCTTGAAGACTCTCAAACTCTTTCTTCACTTATCCCAATCTTAAAAAGGAACATAAGAAAACTATTTTGGAACTCAAAATGGCCAAGACAAAAGCTGAGACACTAAGGCTTGAAAAGGAAGAAATGAAAGGAGAAAACAAAGTTTTACATGTAAAACTCAATGCCTTAGAATCCAAAGTTGGAAATAAAAATGAATACACTAGAAGGTCATCTTTGAGTTTGAAAGAACTTCAAAGCTTCTTAAATCTAACCTAGAAAAATGGTAAAGAAATCTTGATCTAATGCTTGGAGGTCAGCGGCCATATTTTCAAAACATTGGATTGGGATATGAGGTAGAGTTTGATGAGAAAGGAAAATCAATTCTCTTTAAGAAAGAAATAAGAAAAGTTTTCTGACTATCCGTTTTAAGAAAGGATATCCACCTGACAAATGCTTCATGAAAAAGAAGTCTGTCAAAAATGTTGGACAACCTTCTCCTCAAAATAACTCAAGAGGACCCAAGAACATTTGGGTACCTAAAATAAAAAATGTGTTTATTGTAGGTCTGCCTAAGAATGCATGTGGAACCTACAACAAGTGGTACATGGACAGTGCCTCAAGGCACATGTCCTGATCAAGAAAATGGTTTAGAAATTTGCAATAAAAAAACTTTAGATCAGTAAAATTCGTAGATGGAGGTAAAGCTAAGGTCACAGGCATAGGAGATATTGGTAAGGATGATTTGCACCAAATTTCTGATGTCTTGCTAGTTAATGGTCTGGCTCACAATTTATCAAGTATTAGCCAGTTTTATGACCATGGTTTTAATGTTATGTTCAATGCTCACGCTTGCAAGGAAGTAAGTCCAAATTCAAACAGGCTTTGGTAAGAGGCAAGATAACACATATGTGTTATCCTTGGATGATCTAAGAGATCAAAATGAAAAATGTCTTGCATCCTTCATGGATGATAAGTGGTTGTGGCATAAGAAACTTAGGCATGCTCGTATGAAGCTAATTTTTGAGCTCTCTTAGAGGGAGCTTGTTAAAGGCCTTTCAAAGATCAGATTTGACAAGGATTCAACTTGTGATTTCTGAGAAAGATAAGAAAACCAAAGCTTCTTTCCATAACAAGCATGTGATTTCAACCACTAGACCACTTGAGCTTTTACATATGGATCTCTTTGGACTAACCAAGACTGAGTCTGCCTAAGAGATATTGCCTTGTAATAGTGGATGACTACTCTAGATTTACATGGGTTATCTTTCTAGCTTTTAAGAATGAGGTGATTGCAAGATTCAAAGTTTTTGCAAAACGTGTTTGTATTGAAAAGATTCCCAAATCAGCTCTATCAAATTTGATCATGGAGGAGAGTTTGAGAATCATGTTTTTGAAGAGTTTTGTCAAAAACATGATATTCTTCACGAGTTTTCTACTCCTAGAACTCCTCAATAGAATGGGGTAGTTGAAAGGAAAAATAGAAGCTTGTAGGAAATAGGTAGAACCATGCTTTTAGAAAGTGGTTTATCAAAAGGCTTTTGGGTAGAGGCTATAAATACCTCTTGCTATATACAAAATAGAATCTTTCTAAGGCCAATCCTAAGAAAACTTCTTATGAGCTATGGAAGGGTAGAAAACCCAACATATCATATTTTCATATTTTTGGTTCATCATGTTTTATTCTTAACACCAGACACAAACTTGCAAAGTTTGATCCAAAGTTTGATGATGGTATCTTTCTAGGCTACTCTTTTGTCTTAGAGCATACGGGGTATACAACAAGAGAACGTTATGTGTAGAAGAGACCATACACATCAAGTTCAAAGAGCTCAAGAAAGACCTTTGATGATCTTGAAGAACTAGAAGAAAGTTTTGAAAAGATGTTTTTAAAAGATACTTCTAATAGCAAGATGATGAAAGGCAAAGCTTCAGAAAATAAGATCTAGAACACAGAGACTTCAAGAAAGCTTGCTCAAAACTCCTAAGAAATTAGAAAGTGACATTTTTTAACATAAAGAAGAGTAATCTAAGATGAAGAAGAAATATAGTCTGATTTGAAGGTAGTTTTTCAAAATAGAGTTCTTGGAGACAATTCCAAGGAAGTGAGAACTATATCATCTCTTAGAAATATGTAAAAGTGCGCTTTCATCTCCACCATTGAACTTGAATATATTGAAGAAGCTTTGAGTTATCAAATATGCAAGAAGAATTGGATCAATTCAAGAAAAGCAAAGTCTGGACACTTGTTGAAAGACCAAAGAACAAAACCATCATTGGTATAAAGTAGGTGTTCAGGAATAAGCTCAATGCAGGCAAAGTCAATAGGAATAAAGTAAGATTGGTTGCAAAAGGTTATAATCAACAAGAGGTAATTGATTATGATGAAACTTTTGCACTAGTAGCTAGGCTGGAAGCCATCAGAATGCTACTTGCTTTTGCTGCCTTCAATGGATTTATTCTCCACCAAATGGATGTTAAGTCTGCATTTCTAAATAGATTCCTCTATGAGGAAGTTTATGTGAAATAGGCCCCTTACTTTGAGAATGAAAACCTTCCAACTATGTCTTCAAGCTAACAAAGGCTCTCTATGGTCTAAAACAAGCTCCATGAGCTCGGTATGATAAACTAAGCATTTTCCTCCTGAAGAATGGGTTCAAGAGAGGTAAAATTGACACTACTCTTTTTACTCTTGGACAAGGTAATGACTTTCTAGTCATTCAAATATATGTTGATAATGTAACATTCTAGTTTTCTTTAGAAATTGATGGAGGAATAGTTAATAAAAATATTAGGATTCTAGAGACGTAGTTGTGATGGAACGAAATATATCGACACAAAAAAAAAACAAAACAAAAAATGAAGTGTTTTGCAGGCCATAGGCCAGGGACAGCTGAAATTTAAGATTGGACCCAGAGGTGCCTGAAGTTAGGAAAATATGAGGATAAGGTTAGAAATGTATGTGAATGCAATTTTATGCCTAGAATTAATTTCGGCAATATTGTTTTATGGGTAAGGTGTTTACCCGTTCGGTGAGATTTCGGTGTGTGATTTTTAACACCAAAAGATACTTCCATCACCACAAATGGATGATATCTATCTAATTAGGACATGTGGAAGGCCAAGATTTAATCTTGGAATCCAAGATTAAATCTTAGCCATCCATTTTGCTTTATGACATAAATAATTACTACTTTACATAATATCTTCAAGGCATTTAATACAAAGAAACAAGTCATCATCTTCTCCTCCAAGCCAAGAAGAAATTTGGCCAACAAGAGAAAGAAAAGAGACCAGCCACCATTGTTGTCCTCAAGAGCTTGTTCTTGAGTTCCAAGCCCAAAAACACTAGCCTAGAGTTGTTGAAACCTCAAAGTTCTTTCATTAAACTTGTTCTACACCTAATTCTATACCAATCTAACCGAACAAAATTTCTATTCCTCATCAAACCTTGCCTTGTACCTCACACCTCACTGATATCAGAGGGGTTTGAAGTTAGTTTGGGAGCTTTGGGGAGAAGGAATCAAGCTTGGATAATCTTGAAGCCAAGGAGCTACTAGGTTACTCAAAGTAGGGTTTTTGTTGCCTTCTTTTGTCAATTTTTCTGATCTGTTTTTGGGTTGAACTAGGTCTGAAATTTTTAATTGTATTGGTTGATATTATGTTGAAATTGATTTATTAATTTTGGTGGTGGGTTTGGATGGTGTTAGGAAAGGGTTTTTATCAAAGGAAATTAGGACTAGGCTATTGGATTCCTAGTTGTCCAAGTAGTAATTATGCACGAATTTTATGGTATAGTTGTGGATAATTTCATGAGCTATAAAAATTATATGTTGTATTTAACATCTTAAAATAACTACATGAATTTTCTTGGGTGTTGATTTTAAATTTTACTGCCTCAAAAAAATCAAGAACCGAAATGTGATTGATGTTGTCTTGGTTATTGAAATTGAAGCAATAAAATTGTCTGAATTTATTATCATAGCAATTGATTGAATTAGCCCATGAAATTTTTACATGAAGTTAGTGACATATTGAAGTATCACTATAAAATTTCTTGTGCCTTGATTCCATCAATTACTATGGTTAAAAATTTTGCGAACTCGGGTTGGACTGAATTGGTGGCCCCTGCCACTAAATTTGTACATTTTACTGAAGTAGCTATAGAGCTCTATTTGTCCTGAAATTTTTACAGGTTATTCTAGACACATTGAAGTGTCATGTAAAATTTTTGTGGCTCTTGAAATGGCCGTTTGATATGGAAATTAAAGGTTGTACCTAGAATAGTAATTCTGCCAAGGTGCTGGAATGTGAGGATGGTTGAAAATTTATGATAGTATGATACCTATTCCAAGCCTATGGCTAATGAATCCATGCTGATTATTTCAATTACTTATTCATAATTGAATACCTATTTGTAATGTAAGCATGCTTTTGAGAAAGGAAAAAGAAGTACATAATGCAGTTATATGAAAAAGTAGAAATAGTATGTATAAATTCTGCGTTGCATGTTTGAACATATGGAAAAAATAGAAACAAGGCTTAAATAGGATAGAGAGGGAAGGCAAAAGTAAGGACTTCCCTAGAAAATTGATAAGTCGGTAGATGTATCGGCTAGGAATAGAACTGTGAGTGATTCGAAATGGAAAAAATGAAGTCTGATGATCACGAATAGGAATGAGCTCATGTCCTAGCAGTCTATTATCCTTTGTGGAATTATTAACTAGATGCAGCTCTATGTGGAATTAGGCCTTCCCTATGTTGACAAATTGAGGAAATACGTGGAATTGAACCTATGGTTGCAAATAATAGTACATGATTGATTACAGTGGTGCCATTCTAAGTTCCCATAATCCATATATTTTAGCATTGATCCTATGATCTTTATATGAATGATTTATATGCATAAATTCCTTATTTGTATTTTGTATAGTGTTGGGAATTACCCTACTGAGAATTTTATAGTATTCTCACCCTGAGCTGTATGTATTGTATTACTTAGATTTAGCAGATGCCATCATTGGTATTCTTCCTTGACTCGCCACAATGGGTGTGGCAGGACGACCGATACTTGACTCCTTGTATGCCGTAGGTTACTCCCAATTTCGCGTATATATGTTTTTTTTCTTTTAGTACGTTAGTTTTTACAGAGATTTCGACCCCGCTTTTCCCTACGATGGTGTGCCTCTCCATATGGCACACCCTGGCATATTTGAGGTTCCACTTGCTCCACCCGTACACACCAGCAGATGCACCCATTTCTTCATCCTCCTCTTCAGGCTTGGATCCCTCTGAGGGCCGCCCGGTGGAGGCGAGGTCATCGCGCGATGGCCAACGGCTTCCTGTAGGAGGAGGTGAGATCGTTGGAGACTGTTGGCATGTACATAGCAGGAGTATAGTGTTAGGGCTTTACCAGCCTGACCGATGTACTATTAGTTTTCTTTTGCTCCATTGTATTTATATGATATTTTGTTGGGCTAAATATTTGAGCAGGTTAGGTATCAGGTAGGGGGACTAGCCTCATTCACACAGAGTTCTTGACTAGTTAGGGGTTGTTTCGTTGGCTTTTCTTTTATGATGTATATATTGCAACTGAGACATGATGTTCATATATGTGAATATGGTTGTGGAAATATATGTGTCAAAATTTCCTTATTACTATATATTTCGACTAGTATAGATCAGAAACGTCAGGAATACTCTGCTAATTACTATGTCAATACTCGAGTAGACTATGGTAATTAGGAGGGTGTTACATTATGGTATAGAGGGACTATCCTCTCAGCCTGAGGGCCGACTATGTTTCCATAGTAATTATCATGCATTATGATGCATATATGCTTATATGTGTGTATGACTGCGGTTAGAAATGTTGTGGGTTACTGCCACACTTAGCTTGGTATTGAGCCTGATCAACTCAATATTTTGTTTTGTGTGATAGGAATCAATGACTTCAAATCGGCAAACTAGGAATGGAAGGAAATGATGCTGAAATGATGAATACCTTTCGTGAGATGGCGGCAATGAGAGAACAAGCTGCAATTGCCAATCGAATGATGGAAAGATTGAACCGCAATGAGGAGCAGAACCCAGTTGGCAACCCGGGAGGAAATGAAGTGGATGGGGAATACCAGAAATTTGCTGAATTTAGAAAGGCAAACCCCCCCCTTTGAGGAGCTTTTAACCCCTGGAGGGAAGAGTGCATCAAGGCAATGGAAAAGATTTTCTCAGTTCTCCCTACAGAGATTTCAGAAGGTAGCTTATGCCACTTACATGCTAGAAGCAGATGCAGAATTCTGGTGGGTTGGTACCAGGGGATTATTTGAAGCTTCCCAGACTGAGGTTACTGGGATATCTTCAAAGAGGCTTTCTACCGTAAGTATTTCCCTGCTTTGGTAAGGAATGCGAAGGAGTTAGAATTTATGGCTCTTAGGCAAGGACCTATGAGGTGGTGGAGTATACCGCCAAGTTTGAAGAGCTCTGCAAATTTTCTACGATTTACCAACGTGACCCGACGAAGTTGGAAATGCATGAAATATGAAGGGGTTTGCGTGAAGACATTGAAGTGGTGAGCCTCTTGGAGATTCAGGACTATCCTACTTTGGTGAATAAGTGTTGGTGTTGAGGAATCTAATAAGAAGCTTGCAAGTTTCAAGTATACACAAAACAATGCCAGGAGAGGACTAGCACCCCAGGGCCCCCATTCAAGCCGGAACCAGCCTAGGGAAGATTTCCACCTAACAACAACAACAAGAGAGGAAAGCGCTTCAATCCCAAGACCGAAGATAAGACAAGAGTGCCCTAAATGCGGGAAATATCACGGAATAGGCCATGCTGGACAACGCAAATTGTGTGCTTCTGCTGGGAAACCAGGACACAAGATATTTGAATGCCCCAACAAGAAAGTTCAGCAACCCATCCCAGGCCACAACAACAAGGGCGTGTTTTTCCTGTGAGTGCCAAGGAAGCTTCTCAATCTGCCGATCTAATCGAGATAAGTGTGAAATAAATGGAAATACCTTGGATGTATTGTATGATTCGGGTGCCAATCATTCTTTCATATCCTATGATTGTGTACAAAGGTTAGGATTATCTGTGTTTGAGTTATCTTATGACCTTCTTGTATCCACCCTAATGCGGGTCCTATTAGGACTTGTCAGGCATGCATGAACCTTTCTCTTCTTATAAATACTAGAGAATTTAATGCTAATTGTTTTGCCTACCTTTATCTGGTTTAGAAGTCATTTTAGGTATGGATTGGTTGGTACCAAATTATGTGCTTTTACATTGTCCAACTAGATCTTGTATTTCTCCCTATATCTCCTTCTATTCCTATGGTTCCTTATCCTTTTTACTTAGACCTAGTGAACCGTCAGGAATATGTTCTCCTCTCGGCTAGTGAAATGGAAAGTAACCATGAAGTAAGTATGATTCCAATGGTGAGGGAGTATCCGATGTGTTCCCGGCTGATATTCAGAGTTTCCACCCAAGAGAGAGGTCGAATTCTCCATTGAGTTAGTCCCAGGAACGGGTCCTATTTCAATTGCTCCTTCAGGATGTCCCCTTAGAGTTGAAGGAATTAAAGTCACAGATTGAAAAGCTATTAGGGAAACATTTCATTAGACCAAGTGCCTCTCCATGGGGAGCCCCTGTTCTACTGGTAAAGAAGAAGGATGGGGGTATGAGGCTTTGTGTGGACTATAGACAGTTGAATAAAGTAACGATCAAGAACAAGTACCCCCTGCCAAGAATTGATGACCTAATGGATCAATTGCGTGGGGCAACCGTTTTTCAAAGATTGACCTTAGATCAGGTTACCATCAGATTTGAGTTCGGGATGAGGATATTCCCAAAACTGCTTTTAGAACTCAATATGGACATTATGAGTATAGAGTGATGTCCTTTGGGTTGACCAATGCTCCGACGGTATTCATGGATTATATGAACCGAATCTTCCCCGTACTTGGATAAATTCGTAGTTGTCTTTATAGATGACATACTTATCTATTCAAGGACCGAAGAGGAACATGCGAGCATCTTAGGGTTGTGTTACAAACCCTAAGGGAGAGGAAGTTGTATGCTAAATTGTCAAAATGTGAGTTCTGGATGAGAGAGGTTAAGTTCCTTGGCCATGTGGTATCACAAGAGAATCTCTTAGATCCAGCAAAGTAGAATTAGTACTTCATTGGGCATGACCCAGTGACGGAGATTTGAAGTTTCCTAGGGTTAGCTTGGTATTATAGACGGTTTATCATGGGCTTTTCCAGCTAGCTTTATCTTTAACAAAGTTGACCTGAAAGAATGCTCAATTTAAGTGGACACCAGAGTGAGAGAGTAGTTTCCAAGAGTTGAAGCAAAAGTTGACCATGGCTCCTGTATTGGTGTTACCTGATCCCCATGAACCCTTCGAGGTTTATTGTGATGCTTCCAGGTAAAGGCTTAGGGTGTGTGTTGATGCAGCATTGAAACGTGGTTGCCTATGCCTCACAAGGTTGAGACCCCATGAAGTGAACTACCCAACAATGACCTTGAGCTTGCATCAATGGTTTTTGCTCTAAAGATCTGGCGACACCATCTTTATGGTGTACAATTCAATGTCTTTTCTGATCATAAAAGTTTAAAATATCTTTTTGATCAGAAGGAGTTGAATATGAGGCAAAGACGGTGGATGGAATTTCTCAAGGATTATGAGTTCAGTTGAATTACCATCCAGGCAAAGCGAACGTTGTGGCCGATGCATTGAGCAGGAAATCCCTGAGTGTAGCATGCCTGATGATTAAGGAAATAAAGCTAGTAGAAGGCTTTAAGAAGCTTTGCGTGGGCACGTTTGTGAGCCCTGAAGGTGTGATGTTAGGTCAAATAAGAGTAATGAGCGAGTTCCAGGAATGAATTTTGGCTGCACAACTTGAAGATCAAGCTTCAAGAGATTTTAAAATCAGTTCATACCAAGAAGTTGCCAGAATTTACTCAAGACCAGCGAGGTATATGGAGGTATAAGGATAGGGTCTGTGTACCTGCAAGTGGTAATCATAGGAATGAGATTTTAAAGGAGGCACACAAAGGCGAATTCACCATACACCCTGGGACTAGTAAAATGTATGCAGATCTTAAAAGGATGTTTTGGTGGCCTGGATGAAGAAAGATATATGAGAGTTTGTTTAGAAGTGCCTAACTTGTCAAAGAATCAAAATAGAACACCAAAAGCCGGCTGGAACCTTATACCCTTAGAAATCCCAGAATGGAAGTGGGAAAGTATCTCCATGGACTTTGTAATGGGTTTACCAGGACGTCGTCAGGTCATGACGCTATATGGGTTATAGTGGATAGATTGACCAAGTTGCTCATTTCTTACCCATCAAAGCTAATTATCCTTTGGATAAGTTAGCTTCTTTGTACATCCAAGAGATAGTAAGACTACACAGTGTTCCTTCTTCAATGGTTTCCATAGGGATCCCCGTTTTACTTCAAGATTCTAGGAGCTTTCCAAAGGGCCTTTGGAACCAAACTTTGTTTAAGTATGGCTTATCACCCCCAAACGGACAGACCAAACGCACCATACAGACTTTGGAGGATATGCTGAGAGCATGTGTGATTGAACAGGAGGGAGTTAGGATAAATTGCTTCCCTTGGTGGAGTTTGCTTATAATAATAGCCATCATGCTAGTATTGGCATGGCCCCATATGAAGCTTTATATGGAAGGAAATGTCAATCTCCATTGTGTTGGTATGATTCGGGGGAAGCAGATTGTTAGACCCGATCTAGTTAATCAGACGACGAACAAATCCAGAAAATCAAGGATAAAATCCTCACCGCAAGAGTCATCAAAAGAGCTATGCGAATAACAGAAGAAAGCCTTTAGAATTCCAAGAGGGAGAACATGTATTCCTGAAGGTCACACCCACTACGGGAGTAGGTAGAGCTTTAAAGGTCAAAAAGTTGTCACCTAGGTTTATAGGCCCTTTCCAAATCCTTCGACGAATAGGGTCAGCTGCTTATCAAATAGCCCTACCCCCACCTTTATCCAATCTTCATGATGTCTTCCATGTATCTCAACTCAGAATGTATCACCTAGACCCAACCCATGTCATTGAACTCGAATCTATAGTTACAGGATGACTTAACATTTCAAACACCTCCCGCTCAGATCGTGGATAGAAAGTCAGGCAATGAGGAATAAATCAGTGCAGCTAGTAAAAGTAGCTTGGGGTGGGCAGGGAAGGAAGATTTCACATGGGAGTTAGAGTCAACCATGAAGAAAAATTATCTGGAATTGTTTCCAGGTACGAAATTTTGAGGACAAAATTTTTGTTAAGGTGGTTGGTAATGTAACATCCTAGTTTTCTTTAGAAATTGATGGAGGAATAGTTAATAAGAATATTAGGATTCTAATAGACGTAGTTGTGATGGGAACGATGATCGAGCACAAAAAAAAAATGAATAGTATTTTGCGGGCCACAGGCCTTGGACCGAAATTTAAGATTCGGGACCAGAGGTGCCCAAAGTAGGAAAATATGAGGATAAGGTTAGAAATGTGTGGGAATAAACATTTTATGCCAAGAATTTACTTCGGGCAATATCGGTTTTATCGGGTAAGGTGTTTACTCGTTCGGTGAGATTTCGATGTGTGATTTTTAACAGAAAGATATTTCCATCACCACAAATGGATGATATCTATCTAATTAGGACATGTGGAAGGCCAAGATTTAATCTTGGAATCCAAGATTAAATCTTAGCCATCCATTTTTGCTTTATGACATAAATAATTACTATTTTACATAATATCTCTAAGGCATTTAATACAAGGAAACAAGTCATCATCTTCTCCTCCAAGCCAAGAAGAAATTTGGCTAGCAAGAGAAAGAAAAGAGACCAGCCACCATTGTTGTCCTCAAGAGCTTGTTCTTGAGTTCCAAGCCCAAAAACACTAGCCTAAAGTTGTTGAAACCTCAAAGTTCTTTCATTAAACTTGTTCTACACCTAATTCTCTACCAATCTAACCGAACAAAATTTCTATTCCTCATGAAACCTTGCCTTGTACCTCACACCTCACTGATATCAGAGGGGTTTGAAGTTGGTTTGGGAGCTTTGGGGAAGAAGGAATCAAGCTTGGATAATCTTGAAGCCAAGGAGCTACTAGGTTACTCAAAGTAGGGTTTTTGTTGCCTTCTTTTGTCAATTTTTCTGATCTATTTTTGGGTTGAACTAGGTCCGAAATTTTTGATTGTATTAGTTGATATTATGTTGAAATTGATTTATTAATTTTGATGGTGGGTTTGGATGGTGTTAGAAAAGGGTTTTTAACAAAGGAAATTGGGACTAGGCTGCTGGATTCCTAGTTGTCCTGCAAGTAGTAATTATGCACGAATTTTATGGTATAGTTGTGGGTAATTTCATGAGCTATAAAAATTATATGTTGTATTTAACATCTTAAAGTAACTAATGAATTTTATTGGGTGTTGATTTTAAAGTTTACTACCTCAAAAAAATCAAGAACCAAAATGTGACTAATGCTGTCTTGGTTGTTGAAACTGAAGCAATAAAATTGTCCGAATTTATTATCATAGTAATTGATTGAATTAGCCCATGAAATTTTTACATGAAGTTAGACACATTTAAGTATCACTGTAAAATTTCTTGTGCCTTGATTCCATCAATTACTAGGGTTAAAAATTTTGGGAACTCGGGTTTGGACTGAATTGGTGGCCCCTGACCACTAAATTTGTACATTTTAATGAAGTAGTTATAGAGCTCTATTTGTCTTGAAATTTTTACAGGTTATTCTAGACACATTGAAGTGTCATGTAAAATTTTTGTGGCTCTTGAAATGGCCGTTTGATATGGCAATTAAAGGTTGTACCCAACAGTAATTCTGCCAAGGTGCTGAATGTGAGGATGGTTGAAAATTTATGATAGTATGATACCTATTCCAAGCCTATGAATCCATGCTGATTATTTCAATTACTTATTCATAATTGAATACCTATTTGTAATGTAAGCATGCTTTTGAGAAAGGAAAAAGAAGTACATAATGCAGTTATGTGAGAAAGTACAGAAATAGTATGTATAAATTCTGCTATTGCATGTTTGAACATATGGGGAAAGAGAAACAAGGCTTAAATGGGATAGAGAAGGAAGGCAAAGTAAGGACTTCCCTAGAAAATTGATAAGTCAATAGATGTATCAGCTAGGAATAGAACTGTGTATGATTCGGAAATGGAAAAAAATGAAGTCCGATGATCACGAATAGGAATGAGCTCATGTCCTAGCAATATATTATCCTCTATGAAATTATTAACTGTAGATGCAGCTCTATGTGGAATTAGGCCTTCCCTATGTTGACAAATTGAGGAAAATACATGGAATTGAACCTATGGTTGCAAATAATAGTACATGATTGATTACAATGGTGCCATTCTAAGTTCCCATAATCCATATACTTTAGCATTGATGCCTATGATCTTTATATGAATGATTTATATGCATAAATTCCTTATTTGTACTTTGTATAGTGTTGGGAAATTACCCTACTAATAATTTTATATTATTCTCACCCCTGTAGCTATATGTATTGTATTACTCAATTTAGAGATGCCATCACTGGTATTCTTCCTTGACTCGCCACAATGGGTGTGGCGGTATACCCGATACTTGACTCCTTGTATGCCATAGGTTACTCCTAGTTTCGCGTATATATGTTTTTCGACCGTTCCTTTAGTACGTAGTTTTTATAGTAGATTTTGAGCTCGCTTTCCCCTATGATGGTGTGTCTCTCCATATGGCACACCCTGACATATTTGAGGTTCCACTTGCTCCACCCGCACATCCGCCAGATGCACCCATTTCTTCATCCTCTTCTTCAACTCGGATCCCTCTGAGGGCCCACCCTGGTGGAGGCGAGGTCATCACGCGATGGCCAACGGCTTCCTGGAGGAGGAGGCGAGATCGTCGGAGATTGTTGGCATGTACATAGCAGTAGTATAGTGTTATGGCTTTACCAGCTTGAGACCGATGTACTATTAGTTTTCTTTTGCTCCGTTGTATTTATATGATATTTTGTCGGCCTAAATATTTGAGCAGGTTAGGTATCAGGTAAGGGGACTAGCCTCATTTGTAAGAGTTCTTGACTAGTTAGGGGTTGTTTCGTTGGCTTTTCTTTTATGATGTATATATTGCAACTCAGACATGATGTTCATATATGTGAATATGGTTGTGGAAATATATGTGTCAAAATTTCCTTATTGCTATATATTTTGACTAGTATAGTCAGAAGCGTCAGGAATACTCCTAATTACTACGTCAATACTCGAGTAGACTATGGTAATTAGGAGGGTGTTACAGATGACATCATATTTAGCACCTCTAATCATTCTTTCTGTGAAATGTTTTCAAAATTAATATATAGTGAATTTGACATGAGAATGATAGGTGAATTCAAATTCTTCCTTGGTTTGTAAATAAAACATCAAAAGAAAGGAACATTGATCCATCAAGAAAAATATACAAAGGAGCTTTTGAATAAATTTAATATGGATCAAGCTAAACCAATGAGTACCCCTATGCATCCATCTCAAATTATCGATGCTAATGAGAATGGTGAAAAAGTTTCAGAAAGTAATTATTGTGGAATGACTGGCTACCGTATCTTATAGCTAGTAAACCAGACATTCAACTAAGATTGGGAATTTGTGCTAGATTTCAATCTAACCCAAAACAATTATACTAAAATGTTGTTAAGAGAATTATTCGATATTTATCAGGTACTACTAATCTTGGCTTGTGGTATGAGAAGGGTACTTCTACTCAGATTGTAGGTTATTGTGATGTTGACTTTGCTAGAGACAGAGTTGAGAAAAAAGCACCAAGTGGTTGTTGTTGTTTCTTTGGAAAAGTCTGATCACATGGTCATGGAAAAGCATAATACAATTGCTCTATACTTCTAAGGTTAAATATGTAGCTACTGTAAATTGTTGTGCCCAGATGTGTGGATAAGGAACTAGCTAGAAGATTATCACTTGAGGTATTCTAAAATTCCTATCAGCGTGATAATACTAGTGCTATTAATCTTGCAAAGAATCCTATCTAGCACTCTAGATCCAAGCACATTGATGTTAAACATAATTTTATATGTGATCATGTTCAAAAAGATGTTAAGTTAATGTTTGTGATAGTGAAGACCAAGTGTCAGATATATTTACAAAGCCATTAGCTGAAGATCATTTTTGTGTTTTGAAAAGGATTTTAAACTTAATTGCTTTTAATTCTGCATAAGCTTTCATGCACAAATCATCTTTGGATACTCTTTCTCTCTTGTCATAAATTACCCAACTGAAGCCCAAAAAGGAAGAACTTAGTTTGCAAGATCAGGTATGCATTTGAAGGTTAGAGTTCCAGCTTAGTTGAGAAAGAAAATGGTAGTTCATAAATTATATGAGATTCAGAGATTCTGCATATAAGGTGGAACCTATGAATAATATGTGATGAGTCTTAGATAGGTCAAAAAGTGCATTGTGAAGCTTAGAAAGTAGTTCTCTTAGAAAGTGATCTCAATAGTTAGAAATATCTCTTTCTGAAAGGATGAAAAAGGCCGGATAATTCCCACTCTTTTGGGTTTTCTTTCTCCCACGTCGCTTCATCTTCAGTCACGTCATATCATATAAATAACCGCCACTCCTCACACATCACACTTTTACCATTTTCTTCAACCTCAAACACTCAACCTCAACCGTTTCATCTTCTATCAAATATATCTTCCTTGTAACCGCAACTCTTTTCTCTCAAAACTTTCTTATAACTGTAACTTCAATCTTCTTCAAGCATAAACCTTTTTCACTCTACCCTATCAATGGATAAAGGCAAGTACTCTGATGGTGGCATTACTAACATGGGAGCACTTTACATGTTTGATGAACTTATGCATTAAGATCACTATGAACAAAACTTTTCTCAGCGGCCAATAGCTTGGCAAAAGACTAACAAAGGAGTTGATGACTCCGATACTCATCTTGCTAGAAGTAATCACCTTCCAGGGGTAGGAAGGGTTTTTCAATCTAACTGATTGGGTTTTCACTAGGATGGTCACCGCCTTCAGCTTCCAGTTGGTCCAAGTATGACTCATAACCTCTTGTATTACAGGTGTTGATATAGAGCTAAGCATAATCAATCTTTCCAACATCATCAATACTCCTGACGAGGGACTTAGGTGCTCCTTTGGAGAAGACTGGTTCACGACTCTTGGAGTCTCAATAGAGGAGGTCTCCAAGATGTCTTAGTGGTTCTACTAGATATCATCCTTGTGAGATCACTACAGCCCTTAAACTCTAGTGTAAGGTAGGTTTTCACCGTCATTTAGTTTTCTTTACTTCTAAGATTGGAAGCACACACATTCTGGGATGGACTGTATGTTGCTTTCTGTTGTTAACAAAAAGAAAGGTAAGCTTGCCTAGATTGATCTTTGATTTCATACTGAATGCCATCTCTCCAGAAAAAGAGAATCATTGTTGTTCCCTATGGGTTTCTTTTAACCAAAATCTTTGAATTCTTGCATTACCTTCTAGCAAATGAGTGGCATGAGCATATGGAAGGTACTGAGTATACTTTCAACTTGTTAGAACCTCAGAAGACCTATTGGTGCGATGACATTTGGGGTAATGAGACAAAGTTAGAGGATACAAGATGCATTGCTTAACTTTGCAACCAACGATCTAAGGAAAGTGAGAGAAAGAGAAAAAAAGCTGATAGAGATTGAGAGTAGCTTAGAGGACACTAAAGAACCTAAGGAGTTGGCTGATTCTTTTAAGTCATAACCAGAACTGATTGTGACATATGGAAGTAGAAGACATCATTGGCCAGGACAGGGGAAGATGAGGATGAACAGAGATCATCTTTTACCTCTAACCATCAGGCTCTCAAATGGAAGAATCATCTTCTTTATTTGAGTCTTCAGGTTTTGAGTCAAAATCCTCAAAATATGAAAAGGCAAGCATAGCTCCTGAAATGGACTTACATCAGGCTACAAACTCTATTCCTACATCAAGCCAACCTACACCAAGGGCATAGCCAAGCTTTACAAAGGTCCAAGTGCTGCTCAAGAACAATGCCTTATCAACAGGCTAGATCAGATGGAAGCCTTATCCCGCGAGAAGAAGCGCTTCTGTTAGAAATTCTTCATGAAGTAAGGTGTCAATGTTGATGATGGCATTCATGGTTTCTTGTACACCTCTTTTTTGTTGATGTCAAAAGGGAGAAGAAAAGAGAAAAAAAATCTTGTGCTAAGAAAAATAGGGGAGTATGCATTGAGGGAGAGCAAATTTAGAGATCTTTTTGCATTAGCATTTCTTTAAGAACAATTCTGTTTCTTGTGGTTTTTAATTCTATTTTAGTTCTTCTCATTACTATATTTTTATGATTCATATTTATATCAGGATGAAAATGCTTTTAAAAAAGTAATATCCTTGTTTTGTTTGCTCAAACTACGTTGATACATTCTACATATAAATATGAGCATCAGCTTTGAAAACATGTTTGGATAAAGAAGAGTTGAATAAGGACAAATCAAGATATAATATCACAAGTATTACTTGTTAGTTATTCAAGAACGCGTATCTTTAGAAAGTTTCTTTTATGACTAAAAATCAAGCTTGGTTGTGTTATAAGATCTTAAATAATAATATTCGTTAAATACCGCTCTATTGTATCTCAAAAAGTACTCTAGAAAATTCAAGTTTTTCATAAATAACAAAATCAATCTGATTTAAGTTACTTAAGGTTTAAAAATGTTGAGAACCTATCTATATCAGGTCTTAAGAAAAGAACATCCTAATGTTACACCTGGTGCATTGAAAGAATAGCTTTTATCATGACCTTTTTAAATTCTATTTCTTTCAATATCTCTTCAAAAGATTTTCTTCAAATTGGTTTGTCATCATCAAAAAGGGGAAGATTGTTAGCTCCAGAACCCTTCCAAGAAGGCTTGACAACGTTTTGAATAACAACAAAGCCAATTAAAGAAAATGCTTTGAAGAATGACTAATGGTTGTCTTGAGTTTCTTGAAGAATTAAACAAGTTCTATCATTTAGCATATTAAAGCTTAATTAAACAAGGATATATTTTACTTTGCATGTGCGAACATGTTTTATCTCATGTTAAGAGATATGAACTGAAAAAGGAAGTAAAATCCTTATTCAAGCTTAAAATAGCTAACGATCTGAAGAAGAAATCAACACTGGAAGAAACCAAGATCTGGACTTCAAAAAGTAGCACAGGACTTTAAAAAGTACACCTAAAATGATATCCATCAAACACTAAGATATCCTTCTACTTGTTCTTCTTCTTCATCTTCTTCAAAAGCGAGTCAAGATAACCTTATAACTAGCCTATTGACATCTTGTAACTTCTTTTAGAAGCATAGAGATCCTTGTCTCATGCTTAGGAACATTTTTGAGCTTCAGCTCATATTTTCTTCTAATGATTCCTACGGTTTATTAGGCATCTTTTCTAACCTTTTGGAGCTTATTACCTAAATCAAAAGTCATCATTTGTTTCTGAAGACGTGGTGACATCTGATTTCTTTTGTACACCTTCTGCCTCATTTTTGTTCGTTTCTTCTCTTTAGAGGAGCTTTTTCAGATTATTCCTCCTTCAAGTTTTTAGGTGTAACACCCTAACTTTTAACCTAATACGCTCGAGTTGCACTTCGGTTAGTTATTAGTTGTTACGCCTTTGTTTCAACTTGACTTATCTTTAAATATGAGTAATAAAAATATGACTAAATTTTTTTTTTGAACTTAAAGCTTAAAATGTGAGCCGTGCGTGCGCATAGATGCTGGTTAATCCACGTATGATATAGCAATCATATAAACTTCATCATAGCATATATAGATAAATCATAGAATAATCACAACACAAATCATATTAACATGCCATAATCATAACATAATAGCGATGCCCTACAAACGTAAGGATATCCTAAAATACTAAACACAACAAACAAGTTCAACATACACAAGCCCAAAGTTAAACATAACCAGACTAGTCTTCACACTTCCGCTATGACTTATGATCCTGGAGATGACGTGACTTCTTTGCCTGCACCTCAAGAAAATCACGAACAATCCGCATCATTCATGTCTGGAGATGACACAGAAGAAGAAAAGGGATGAGAAACTTATTCAAGATTCTAGGAGGGCTCCCGACTTTAACACAAGTGTCATCGTCATCATCCCTAGCCACTTCGGTTTTTGTTATGAAAAGGGTGTGCATGCATAAGATTCAAATTTTAACTTTCTCAAAATCCTTTTATCCGAAGTGGGTGTTTTTTAGCATGGGTCTTAATGGCATGAATGCCACAGATATCTCATGTATGCATGGCAATACCTTGAGAGCATAACAACACATGTAAATAACACATATCACATAATTAAATGCACCAATAGAACAATGATGTGATATATGCATATGCATCTTTACTTTATCATGATTGAACTCTTTGAGTTCCTTTCTTAATTTCCACCCTCATACGTCATCGCCGAAATCCAACCAACTCCACTAGCGATTCTTAACATCATCACCAAAACTCCGTCTCACCGATCGCCTAGGAATGAGCTTAATCCTAACTAGCTGTCGCTAGATTTAATATGGGGAAAAGAGGAAAACATATTACTTTCTGAGTATACACTTTCTTGTCATGGGAAATGCTACTCTCTTGGATCACCTCTCATAACCTTTAATTCTGGAGTCTAGAGGATCATTTCCACGTTAGCATATCATATAAAGATGCAATATGATCATGAAATCATAGAATGTCATCAAACATATCATGTTAAGATGCAAGGCCACAACTATATCATATACTTTACTTTTGCTCGTTAAACACATGCAACTTTACAATATTTCAAGCAAAATCATAACATCTCATATGCATTCCAAGCAACTAATCATGTAAGATCACAATAACACATAACTTCTCAAGCATGTGGAAACATCACAACATTCTTTAATAACAAGCCATTCCACATTTTTAACTCTAAGTTATCCTCCTAAGAAAATCTTTATGGTCTTAGCCACATAATTAGAAATCTTTAGATTGATGGTAAAATTAAAGAACTCAATAAAATATGTCCTTACTCAACAACATATATGTACATATATATACATACATATGTTTCATAAGTCAAAGTTCATTATGTAAATTAAAATGGTGAGTCTTGAGCACTAGATTAATTTTTAGTGATGGCATAAGTATAAATATGTAATGCAAGCTTCATTCTTGGTTTTCTAGATTAATAGCAAGAAATGTAAATATGTTATGCAAAGCTTAAATTTAAATATGAGGATGCAAGCTCTAGTTTTACATCTTTAAGTTGTAGGTGATGGCTTGAAAAGTAAATAAGCTAGGCAAGGAAATGTAAACATGAATGCAAGTTCAATTCTTTATTTTAGTACTCTAGGCCCCTTAGAGTATTTACTCTAAATCACATCTCAACTTTAAGGTTGAAATAGGTAGGCTTCGAGATTTATCATTTAGAAGAAAATGCATGCTCTTGTTTTATCCTTTAAGCTTAAGTGATAACTTGGAAAGTAAATATGCTAGGCAAGGAAATGTAAATATGAATGCAAGTCTAATTCTTTATTTTAGTGCTCTAGGCCCCTTAGAGTATTTACTTTAAATCACATCTCAACTTTAAGGTTGAAATAGACGGGCTTCAAGTTAATTAATTAGATGGTAATGAAAGTGCAAGACTTAAATATAAATATGCAATACAAGGACTTGAAATATGAATATGGATACATTTCTTTATGTCCTAGGCTCAAGATTACAACTTTAACAACATAACAATATCACTTGCTAAAAACTTTCTTAAAAGTGGAACCTTCAAGCTTTAGAGGTCAAGTAAATGATGGTTTGGAACCAACACCCAAGATCCTAGGAAGAAGCCGAAATGTAGAGGAAGAAAGGAAGATTTCAACATTTTAACACCTTAAAACAAGGAAAGAAAAATAAACATTTTAAAATAACTCCCTACCAAAGGTTTGTTTTTTTTGAGCTGAGAAAGACTTGGTCTTGAAGGAAGGATGAAAGAAAAATCTTCCTTGGAGCTTTGAAGATGTTTCGGCCAATGAGAAAGAAAGGAAGAAAGTTGTGCTTGAGTTTGATCTTTGGAAAGGTAATGCTAAGTGTTTAGGAGGTAGTGTATGGTTGAAGGGTGGTGGTTCGAGGTTAGGAAATGGTGGAGGATGGTGATTTTTGGAAGAATGAAGAAGAAGAAGAAGAAGAATTCTTGGAGCTTGAGAAAGAAAGCTTAGAAGTTGTGAAAAATGAGCAAAGTGTTGTAAGTTTTCCTTGATGCCTATTTATAGAAAATGAAACACAAGGCAAGGAAGCGAAAATATCTCTTTGCAAGGTATGGTTCAAGGCATGGCTCAAGGTATGGCTCAAGGTATGGGCAAGCATGGTTTAAGGTATGGCATACATGATTCTTTAAGCTTATGTTATTTGAATTTTCAACATGTGATGGATGATTTTGGGAGTATGGCCGGTTGTAATTAAGGGCTAATGGGGAAGAAAATCTCATTTTAATGTTGGTTTATGTGTGTGTTTAGAAGTTGATTTGGTTAGGCCATGAATTAGGAGTTGTAATTTGTGTTTTAGGTGAGATAATGGGTAATTAAGGTGGTTCAAGACAAGATTAAAGAGCGGTCTTGCTTGATTAATGCAAATCCACCTTTATTAGGGAGGAATCTTATCATGTGACAACTTCCATGATTTAACGAAATTGATTGGAATCTTTACTATTCATGAAAATGTGACATAAAGTCTTAAAATCAAGAGAAGGATTTTGGTTTTCTCTAAGCAATCTTAGGTTCTAATTAACCTTAATTAATTATTTTGACTCTATATTAGTAATTAGAATATACTACTATTTAATTAGAGCCTAATATTGCTTAGGTTTTGCTAATCACATCATTAGGCTCAAAATGCACTTGTGGGGCAAAATTGTAATTTTGCAAAAACCTCCCGACTACCCAGGCTTAACCTAAAATTAAACATTACTTAAAAACCTCATTTAAAATCTTGTGGTGAAGTTCTGGGCTCAACCGGTACGTAAATCGGTGTTAATTAGCCACATGGGCGTTTTGGTAATTTTGGGCATTCAAACTCAAAAATGAGATTCTTCTGCTCTATTAACACACATAACACATATAATCCTCTATCTTCATCAAAACGTCCCTTGAGGATGGTCGGTACGCGATCTCATTTTCGGTAAAATGACCTCAGGGCATTTTGGTCATTTGAACGCGGAAAAATCTGGGCATTACATTACTCCCCTCCTTAAAAAGTATTTCATCCTTGAAATTCGTTACACGCATATGGTTATATTGGTTGGATAAGCATGTCGGATCAAAATGAAGGAGATGAAAACAAACTTGATAAGAGAATCAGGTAATATGAGGGTTTGCTAACAATTAAGTAGTCCTTAACATGTGTATTTGTTAGACATAGGTGACAAGGCAAGGTATAAATCGATACTCATGACTTACACAAGGTCGGAGCTCGACAAGGGTTTGAGGAGAGGGTATATTAATTCTAATGGGGGAAGTCAAAACCAAACACTTAGAACTATCCACAAGTAGACAAAAATAGGGAGGAAAGAACATCCAACACTTGCTAGGATGGAAGCTCAAGAAATCATGATGCATATGACAAGTTTTACTAGAAGAAACATAACCAATAAATTTATAAGGAGGCTCGAATATAAACAATTCCAAAAAGGCTACCAAGGGCTAAAGGGACAAACATGAAGGAGTCGCGAGGCTTTCATACCATAACAAGCTACCAACCAATGCATGGAACCAAGATCAAGAAGAGCAAACAAAATACTACCATCTATCACACACTTACCTTGGGTGTGAGAGCGGGAGGTATTTTCGGCATTGACCGTGAACACTCATCCTTGGCGTTGAGGTCTACAGATGGCATTCCACTGTGGGATCTTGTTGCAGGTCTCGGATCATGTGGCCAGGCTTACCACACCTAAAGCACACTCCTTGGCCAGCAGCAAGGACGGTTGCCATGGTTCTTTCCGCACTTTGGACAAGTAATGGGTCCCTCTAAGGTGCCTCCTCTCTTGGATCATTCAGTCCTTCATGATGAAAATCCCTCTTAGGGCCTTGCAGCTTAACCTCGGCCTAGACCAAGGCTTGAAGCTTGGAGCTTGGATGCTAGCTTCCTTGTAAACCCATCAGCCTTTTCCATGCTTAGCTTCTTCTGGCCATCCTCAATGATACAACACTTGTTGACCAGAGGGAAGTCCTGATCTCCAAATGAGCCACCGCAATATTAACTTCGGCCTTCAAGGGATTCATACTTGATGCACTTCCAATACTCGTTTGGGTTCCCTTCGTACATCCTCGAGAACTTGATGAGCTCTTTGAACTTGGTGTACCGAGTGATGCTCATGCGTCCTTAAGTTAACTGCATGAATTTGATATCCTTGGCATTCCTTACAGACTTCGAAAGTACTTCTCGTAGAAGTGAGCCTTGAACAACTCCCAGTTGATCTTCGTATTCCAATGCCTCTAGAAGTCTCTGAGCTCTTGTCCAAAAGGCATCACCTTCTAGCATATAGGTGGCAAAAGTCACCTTTTATCCTTTCGTGCATGGGATCACTTGAAGATCTTTTCCATGTTCTTGATCCATTCGTTGACATGGTTAAGGTTCAAAATTCCTTTGAAGGAGGGTGGGTTGGCCTTGCAAAATTCCCCAAAACAGGCATACTCGGGAACTTCAGCATTGTCGATGCCCTGCGGTCTAGTCCATCCTTTTGAACATTGCCCTCATGGTTCTAGCCACCTCACAGAGGGCTTCAGGAGTCTCATTGTCTTGGCTTGGAGTCGGGTCCTATTCTTGTTCGTGGTGCCATTGGTCCCTAGACACACAAGTCAATAAACACCGAGGTGATCAGGCTCAATATTTCATGCTAGATAAGCTAGTTACCATGGCACATAGGAAACAGGAGTCATGCATATCTATCCTATAGCTTATCTCTATTATCTAAGCTCTGGACATGACAGAACTATCGCATTATCCTTTAAAGAGAATGGTCAGTCAAATCCTCAGGTCGCTGAGAATTCAACCTCTTATACCAAAATGTAACACCCTAACTTTTAACCTAATATGCTCGAGTCACATTTCAGTTAGTTATTAGTTGTTACGCATTTGTTTCAAAACTTGATTTATCTTTAAAATACGAGTAATAAAAATATGATTAAATTTTTCTTTTTGAACTTAAAGCTTAAAATGTGAGCCCGCGTGTGCATAGATGCCGATTAATACACGTATGATATAGCAATCATATAAACTTCATCATAGCATATGTAGATAAATCATAGAATAATCACAACACAAATCATATTAATATGCCATACTCATAACATATAGTGATGTCCTACAAACGTAAAGACATCCTAAAATACTAAACACAACAAACAAGTTGAACATACCAAAGCCCAAAGCTAAATATAACTATAACAAAACTAGACTAGTCTTCAAGCTTCCACTTGACCTTGATAGGTAGATGACGTGACTTCTTTGCCCGCACCTCAAGGAAGATCACGAACAATCCGTATCATTCTTGTCTAGAGACGAACAGAAGAAAGAAAAGGGATGAGAAACTTATTCAAGATTCTCAGGAGGGCTTCCCGACTTTAACACAAGTGTAATCGTCATCATCCCCAGCCACTTCAGTTTTATTATGAAAGGGCGTGCATGCATAAGATTCAAATTTTAACTATCTCAACATCCTTTTATCCGAAGTGGGTGTCTTTTTAGCATGGGTCTTAATGGCATGAATGCAAAGATATCTCATGTATGCATGGCAATACCTTGAGAGCATAACAACACATGTAAATAATACATATCACATAATTAAATGCACCAATAGAACAATGATGTGACATATGCATATGCATCTTTACTTTATCATGATTGAACTATTCGAGTTCCTTTCTTAATTTCCACCCTCATACGTCATCGTCGAAATCCAACCAACTCACCGTCCCCAGCGATTCTTAACATTATCACCAAAACTCCACCTCATCGATCGCCTAGGAATGAGCTTAATCCTAACTAGCCATCGCTAGATTTAATATGGGGAAAAGAAGGGGAAAACATATTAATTTCTTGAGTATGCACTTTCTTGTCATGGGAAATGCTACTCTCTTGGATCACCTCTCACAACCTTTAATTGGAGTTAAGGATCATTTCCACATTAGCATACCATATAAGGATGCAATATGAGCATGAAATCATAGAATGTCATCAAACATATCATGTTAAGATGCAAGGCCATAACTATATCATATACTTTACTTTTGCTCTTTAAACACAAGCAACTTTATAATATTTCAAGCAAAATCATAATATCTCATATGAATTCCAAACAACTAATCACATAAGATCACAACAACACATAACTTCTCAAGCATGTGGAAACATCACAACATTCTTTAATAACAAGTCATTCCACATTTTTAACTCTAAGTTATCCTCATAAGAAAATCTTTATGGTCTTAGCCACATAATTAGGAATCTTTAGATTGATGGTAAAATTAAAGAACTCAACAAAATATGTCCTTACTCAACAACATATATGTACATATATATACATATATATGTTTCATAAGTCAAAGTTCATTATGTAAATTAAAATGGTGAGTCTTGAGCACTATATTAATTTTTAGTGATGGCATAAGTATTAATATGTAATGCAAGCTTCATTCTTAGTTTTCTAGATTAATAGCAAGAAATGTAAATATGCTATGCAAAGCTTAAATTTAAATATGAGGATGCAAGCTTTAGTTTTACATCTTTAAGTTTTAGGTGATGGCTTGAAAAGTAAATATGCTAAACAAGAAATGTAAACATGAATGCAAGTTCAATTCTTTATTTTAGTGCTCTAGGCCTCTTAGAGTATTTACTCTAAATCACATTTGAACTTTCAGGTTGAAATAAGTAGGCTTTGAGATTTATCATTTAGATGAAAATGCATGCTCTTTTTTTATCCTTTAAGCGTAAGTGATAACTTGTAAAGTAAATATGCTAGGCAAGGAAATGTAGATATGAATGCTAGTCCAATTCTTTATTTTAGTACTCTAGGCCCCTTAGAGTATTTACTCTAAATCACATCTCAACTTTAAGGCTGAAATAGGTGGGCTTCGAGTAATTAATTAGATGGTAATGAAAGTGCAAGACTTAAATATAAATATGCAATACAAGGACTTGAAATATGAATATGGATACATTTCTTTATGTCCTAGGCTCAAGATTACGACTTAACAACATAACAATATCACTTGCTAAAAAGTTTCTTAAAAGTGGAACCTTCAAGCTTTAGAGGTCAAGTAAATGATGGTTTTGCAACTAACACCCAAGATCCTCATCATCAAGCCAGGGTTCCTTCATCATATAGGCCACTAAGGCCGAAATCAAAGAGAAAAAAAAGGAAAGGAAGAAGCCAAAATGTAGAGGAAGAAGGAAGATTTCAACATTTTAACACCTTAAAACAAGGAAAGAAAAACAAACTTTTTAAAACAACTCCCTACCAAAGGTTTATTTTTCTTGAGAGAGACTTGATCTTGAAGGAAGGATGAAAGAAAAATCTTCCTTGGAGCTTTGAAGATGTTTCGGCCAAGGAGAAAAAGAAAGGAAGAAAGTTGTGTCTTGAGTTTGATCTTTGGAAAGGTAAGGCTAAGTGTTTAGGAGGTAGTGTATGGTTGAAGGGTGGTGGTTCAGGTTAGGAAATGGTGGAGGATGGTGATTTTGGAAGAAAGAAGAAGAAGAAGAATTCTTGGAGCTTGAGAAAGAAAGCTTAGAAGTTGTGAAAAATGAGCAAAGTGTGTAAGTTTTCCTTGATGCCTATTTATAGAAAATGAAACACAAGGCAGGAAGAGAAAAATATCTCTTTGGAGGTATGGTTCAAGGCATGGCTTAAGGTATGGCTAGATATGGTTCAAGGTATGGGTAAGCATGGTTCAAGGTATAGCATGCATGATTCTTTAAGCTTATTTTATTTGAATTTTCAACATGTGATGGATGATTTTGGGGGAGTATGGCCAGTTGTAATTAAGGGCTAATGAGGAAGAAAATCTCATTTTAATGTTGGTTTATGTGTGTATTTAGAAGTTTATTTGATTAGGCCATGGATTAGGAGTTGTAATTTGTGTTTTAGGTGAGATAATGGGTAATTAAGGTGGTTCAAGACAAGATTAAAGAGTGGTCTTGCTTGATTAATGCAAATCCACCTTTATTAGGGAGGAATCTCATCATGTGATTACTTCCATGATTTAGGGAAATTGATTGAAATCTTTACTATTTATGA
This sequence comes from Dalbergia oliveri, assembly GCA_030441495.1. Classification (NCBI taxonomy): domain Eukaryota; kingdom Viridiplantae; phylum Streptophyta; class Magnoliopsida; order Fabales; family Fabaceae; genus Dalbergia; species Dalbergia oliveri. The sequence continues at coordinate 922,025 of JAMLFY010000021.1, forward strand.
AAATGTGACATCAAGTCTTAAAATCAAGAAAAGGATTTTGAGTTTCTCTAAGCAATCTAGGTTCTAATTAACCTTAATTAATTATTTTGACTCTAGATTAGTCATTAGAATTTACTAATATTTAATTAGAGCCTAATATTGCTTAGGTTTTGCTAATCACATCATTAGGCTCAAAATGCACTAGCTAGGGGCAAAATTGTAATTTTTTGCAAAAACCTCCGGGACTACCCAGGCTTAACCTAAAATTAAACATTACTTAAAAACCTCATTTAAAATCTTGTGGTGAAGTCCAGCTCAACCGTACGTAAATCGGTGTTAATTAGCCACATGGGCGTTTTGGTAATTTTGCGCATCGAACTCAAAAAATGAGATTCTTCTGCTTTAACACACATAACACATATAATCCTCTATCATCAATAAACGTCCCCTTGAGGATGGTTGTACTAGCGATCCTCATTTTCTAGGTAAAATGACCTTATGGGCATTTTGGTTATTTGTACACTGAAAAATTGGCGTTACATTAGGCTTATTTCGATGAGAATTAGCTTCCAAAAGAGGAAAATGCATGTGCAGACTCTTAAGCAACATGTGATACGGTACACTTGCCTTCTCCTTTTATCTTTGGTGATTGCATTGAGCATATAATCCAAGATAAGTGTGGCAAATTCACCTTTTCCTTTGCCATCAAGCAATATAGGAGCATGCAATCCATGCCTACAGGGTATCCGTGCTTCCCAGTTGAGTTAGGATGATGAATTGTACCACAACATATAGTTTTCTTGCTCTTGCACTAAGCATTGTTGTAGTGATTTCACTAGGTTTATGAATAATGGAGTCAATTAGGTATCTTGTGTAACACCCTAATATTTAACCTAACATGCCTAGGATGTATTTAAGTTAATTATTATAATTTACTCTTTTGTTTTCAGTCCTTGTCTTTAACTCTTGAAAATACTTTAGTAAAATTATAGGTAAATTTTTTTTGAACTTTATAAATAAAACGTGACGCGCGTACTAAATAAAACATGTTTTTCATCTCATACAATAAAGAAATTGAAACACTCACAACATACATAAAATCCAAAAGCAATAACATCATGAGCATAAACATGTCATCATATATATATATATATAGGAATTCATAAGTAATAACCGTTCCATATCATGCACCAAAATATAATGCTAAATAGTATCATGCCCACCAATAAAGGTTGGGCTAAGTATAGTAATCCGATGGGAAAATATCAACAAAATAGCCGATATAGATAGCGTACTAAAACCTCCATTTTCACTACTTCTATCAAGATGCACCTAGAGTAGACAACCCATGATATAATAACAAAAGAAGGCTATTATCTCCATGAGATATGCACAAGCACTCTATATGATCTGCTATTGGCTCCTAAGCATGTCGTTCTTAGGGGGGAGGAAGGTATCTAAGCACGTGGGCATCGATAGGTTTAGCAAGACGACCAACAAGATACGCCATTGTAGTCCCCATCGCTACCATTCCCTACCTCCATAGGGGTCTAGATGCAGAGTTGCTTGAGGAGTGCTGGAAAGGCGACTCCTAAGATGGTTAAACCATGGGCATAGGAAGGAGGTGGTGATCGAGGTATGTACTCTGGAAAATCTCTCGGAGAGGTAGCAGGCGAGCATGCTCGAAGACAAAATTGTAGATATAGGAAGTGGCTTTTGAAACCAGAAACTAGTAACTGGGTGTGTGAAAGGACGATCCAAGAACACGAATAGTCAGGTAGCACAACGACCCATGAAGTGCTATGACTAATTGCCCGAGTCATAATGCATCTCCCAGGTGGCGCACCAATGTAGATCACAAAGGTGGCCATCAACCTCTAAAGATGAGATGAAAAAGAAAGAAAGAGGGAATAAGAAATTGTACAAGAATCTTAGTAGGGCTTTTGCCTCCAAACAATGTCATCATCTTCATCCTTAGGAATGTCAAGTTTCATTATGAAAACGTGGACATGAATGGGGTTCATTTATTAAGTTTAAAAGCCATTAGTCGAGGTTTGTGTCTTTTAGCATGAGTCTTAGTGTCATGGATGCATCATACCAAGTTATGAATACATGTCAATGCCTTATGCAACATATCACAAGAATCATAATGAATTAACATAGCATAAGGAACATAAAACCTCTTAACATAACTTTGCTTTCTTATTTTCTTAGGTGACTAAGGGGTCGCCCTAATACTTTTTCCTCTTAAGAGTTCTAGGTTATGAGCTCATTCCTAACTAGTCGTCACTAGTCTATATCCTTTTGATAAGCAAATTCCTAACTTCCAAAGTGCAAGATAGGGGGCATAGGGTCACCTTTCATAACCATTAATTCCTAGAGTCTAAAGGATTCCCTTATTAGATCACCTCTCATAACCATTAATTCCTGAGTCTAGAAGGTCATTTACATGTGTCTTATGTCATCTTTAATCTTAGCATGTCATTTAGAGCTGCAAACACGAGCATATAATCATGATCATCATTATAACTTATTCAACATTTCATGCTCACAATTTCACAATTTTTCTAAGTCCACAAATTTAGAAATAAAACATGATAACAACTGGAAATGGAGTTTACCCAAATTTGTGTCATGCCATAAAACATATCAATCATGCACCTCAATTATTCATTTATAATCACAACATGCTATAATTCATCATGTAATTGATCACATAAACATGCATAATATTCTTTGCATATATCCATAAGCATGTTAGCATCAATGTCTCATTGAAAAGTAAACATGCTCCTATCCAGGATTCTAGAAATCAAGGACTTTGACTAGAGCTAATGCATATGCTAGACCCATGAAGTGCTATGACTAATTGCCGAGTCATAATGCATCTCCCAGGAGGCGCACCAATGTAGATCACAAAGGTGGCCATCAACCTCTAAAGATGAGATGAAAAAGAAAGAAAGAGGGAATAAGAAATTGTACAAGAATCTTAGTAGGGCTTTTGCCTCCAAACAATGTCATCATCTTCATCCTTAGGAATGTCAAGTTTCATTATGAAAACGTGGACATGATGGGGTTCATTTATTAAGTTTAAAAGCCATTAGTCGAGGTTTGTGTCTTTTAGCATGAGTCTTAGTGTCATGGATGCATCATACCAAGTTATGAATACATGTCAATGCCTTATGCAACATATCACAAGAATCATAATGAATTAACATAGCATAAGGAACATAAAACCTCTTAACATAACTTTGCTTTCTTATTTTCTTAGGTGACTAAGGGGTCGCCCTAATACTTTTTCCTCTTAAGAGTTCTAGGTTATGAGCTCATTCCTAACTAGTCGTCACTAGTCTATATCCTTTTGATAAGCAAATTCCTAACTTCCAAAGTGCAAGATAGGGGGCATAGGGTCACCTTTCATAACCATTAATTCCTAGAGTCTAAAGGATTCCCTTATTAGATCACCTCTCATAACCATTAATTCCTGAGTCTAAAGGTCATTTACATGTGTCTTATGTCATCTTTAATCTTAGCATGTCATTTAGAGCTCAAACACGAGCATATAATCATGATCATCATTATAACTTATTCAACATTTCATGCTCACAATTTCACAATTTTTCTAAGTCCACAAATTTGGCAAATTCGGAGGCATGACAACTGGAAATGGAGTTTACCCAAATTTGTGTCATGCCATAAAACATATCAATCATGCACCTCAATTATTCATTTATAATCACAACATGCTATAATTCATCATGTAATTGATCACATAAACATGCATAATATTCTTTGCATATATCCATAAGCATGTTAGCATCAATGTCTCATTGAAAAGTAAACATGCTCCTATCCAGGATTTAGAAATCAAGGACTTGGACAAGCTAATGCATATGCTATGCTTCAGATCAACATAATAGAAATCATTACTTGCATAATTCAAGAATCAAGAATGCATAGTCATCAATACATAATCTTGCACAATTATTTCAAGTTATATAATCTCCAAACAAATCATATGAACATAGCCTTCATAACATATCAATCATATCAATATCACCAAGTTATTGAAAATTACACTTTATCCCTAAGAGGGGTAAAAACTACAATTTCTACAAGTTTATGGGTCAAAGTGAAATTTTTCAATTAATGCATTTTCTCAAAATAATGATTCCCACAATTAATTTACACTTTTAAGAGACCCTTAACACTTGGAAATCATTTAAATTTACCATAGAAACCATTTTGGGCCATTGGCCAAATTTTGTTAGATTTTAGGGGTCAAAGTGCATAGTTTTAAATTTTTGGTACTTAGTAAATCCCAATGCTTTTAAAACTTATTCTCAACATCATAAATGGTATTTTGAATACATGGACACATTCAAAATTATAATTAACTCTTATTAAACATATTTGGCCAAAATTCCATAATGAGAAGTCCAAGACACAATTTTTCACATTTTGCAAAACGGTCAACCTAATACTTGTAATTATCCTTTTAAGCACCTAAGACACTAAAAATAATTTTTACAACAATTATCACTAATTTTTAAGCATGTGAACAGTACCAAATAATACTCTATAGTGTTGGACAGTATTAGGAAATTCAATTTCAAAAGCTTTAGAAATTACATTTTTTACCATTTCTAGTTATTAGTTTTTCCTAAGATGCTAAAAATAATGTTTACAACAATTATTAATAATTTTTATACATGTAAACAATGCCACATAGTACTATACATGCTGAAACAGTGCCCAATAGTACCAAAAATTAAAATTATAAAAACCTTTAGAAATTACATTTTTGACATTTTCCAATTACTAGTTTTTCCCAAAACCCATTCTAAGACATCTAAGACATATGAAACAATTTTCAACACACTTTTGACCATGTGAACAGTGATAAACAATGTTTCTACATGTTAAACATGTCAAATTGTGCCAAAATTGAAATTACCAAAAAGCTTGGAAATTAAATTTTTAAACTTTTCTAATTACTAGTTTTTTTCAAAACTATTCTAAGACACTTAAAACTCATTAAATCATTTTGTCCCTCTAGAAATTAATTATTACCATTTAAATCAGTAGCCAAACTTAAAATTTCATAAATAAGGTTTTACTTATTTAAAAATCACATTTTTGCTCCCTTTGAATTTTTATCTCCTTAAAAAATTCCTTTGTACTCTCAAAACACAAGATTCAAGTCTGAACATAAAATGAAACCAACTTCAAATCCAAGATCACTATATGGCCAATATATATATATATATATATATATATAATATGTGTCCATGATCAAAATTTCCATTTAAGATCAAAGGGGCAAGTTTTGAGCTCTAGAGACATAGGTGATGACTAGAATCATAAACATGTCATGCAATCTTATTTTAAGTCTTTAACATTATAAGGTGACAATTTGGAAATATAAATATGATATGCAAGACTTGAAATTTAAACATGAGATGCAAACCCATTTTTAAGTCTTCAAGGTTATAAGGTGACAACTTGAAATATAAACATGAAATGCAAGACATTGGAATATAAACATGAAGATGCAAGACTTGAAATTAAACAGGATGCAAGTCCATTTTTATATCATACTAGAGCATAAAAACTCAAGACTTTAAAGAGTGAGAATTGCAACCCCATCAATCTTAATAAAATGAAAATGAGCTTTAGAGTCCTTCATTCTCATGGTTCAAAGAATCTCATTTCTTGGACTCACCATTAAGCTCAAAAACAACAAAGAAACCAAATAAGCATTGTTTCTTCTTTTTATTTTTTTTGAAACCAAAGATCAAGCCTCAAGATTTAGAGGTCATACACATGATGGTCTTACAACCATCATCAAGAACACTCATCGTCAAGTTATGGCTTTGATCACCACCAAAACAAAAGAAAAGAGTAGAAATGAAAAGAAAACTCAAGAATAAAATCCCTATCAAGAAGGTTTATTGGTTGCAAGTGAGAAAGCTTGATCCTTTGTGATGAAAATAGAAGAAAAATCTTCTCTTGGGTAAGACGGGTTTTGACCAAGAGGGGATAAAATAGGAGGAGCATTTTTCTTGTGTTCTTGTGTATAGGAATAGAAAGGTTAGGTATTTAGGGGTTAATCTATGGTGGTGGTGTGGTGGTTTGATGTTTGTGGCTTGAAGGAAGATCAAGAATGGAGGTTCTTGAAGGTGGAGGAGGAAGAAGAAGAGAGCTTGAGTTTAGAGAGAACAAGAGTGTTTTTTTTTTTTTTTTGACAAGTCTTGATAAGCAAGACTTCACCAAAAAAGTGAATAGTAAAAATGAGAGAGTATGTGAGTGGTTGTGTTGAAAAAAATCAACATATGAGAGAGGGAAAGCAGGTGAGGCCGCTGACCATATAGGGGTGTTTGGGGGGAAATTTTCATTATTTGAGTGTGGGGATTAGGTTTTTTGGTAATTTTAATTATAAGATTGGTTCAGAATTGATAATTTGGTGTTAGGAGTTGTAATGTTGTAGTTAAAGATTTCAAGACAAGATTAAAGAGTTGTCTTGCAAGCTTAGTTTGGCTAAGCTTGATTAATTTGAAATTCAAACACCAATATGGTTCCTAATCTTTAGGAAAAGTGTAACATCCTCATAAGTACAACGTCATTTTTAAGTCATGACATTATGCTTAGGAGTTGTTACATATAAATTACGGACCTTTCTTAGTTATCTATAGCAAGATTCATCGAGTTTAGTAGTAACTAATTCGTGGTTCTACTAAATATATACAACAAATACACAAAACATTTATTTATTTCATAACAAGTACAAAGGGAAGCTCTTTTATGAGCTTGAATACATACATGTTCTCTACTTTGTTTACAAACATATACACACCACTAAGTACAACATAATAAAAACATAAACTACTGAACCCCATTCCTTTAGCATAGCAGCCTCGTAGTCCTCTAGATCAACCTAGAGGCTACACGGAAACACAAACACATAGGGGTGAGAATTACACAATTCTAGGGCAATTCCCAGTTACACCATCATAATATCATCGTCATCACCCCAGCCACTTTGATTTATTAAGAAAATGTGAGCATGTAACATATATCAAAGATTAGTGCATTTTTCTCTTTTCATTGACATAGGAAAGACTTAGTTTACACCCAATGGGTATTTGTCATGGACAATTTCACAATAAATAATTTATACCAAATGGTATTTATGGTGGATCACACCACACAAGGGAAATACAAGCCTTTCTGAAGGAGCTCATTTTTATATGTGATCATCGAACTTCATTTTTTTCCATTTCCAAATCACACACATTCTATTCCTAGCCGATACATCTACCGACTTTTAAATTTGGTGAGTTCCTCTTTCTATTTCCTTCCCCTCATTCAACCTAAGTCTTGTTTCTGTTTTGTCCACATGTCAAAACATGCACGAGTAAACTTTGTACATTCTCTTTCTTTTTCAAATGCATGCATAAAGCACATAAAGGCATTTCATTCACAATGAAATCTAAATCATGCCTCATAGATCACTCTTTACTTCCTCTAGCATGCATTTATACGTCACAAGTCACATGGCCAAATAGGTAACATCAAGTATTCATGTCATACTAGAATCCAAAATGCCATTACTTCATCAATTCAAAGCATTATTGCATTTCCAGCATAATGGAGATTTTACACCATTATAACATGAATATATTTGCTCATCAAAAAAGCAATTCAGAAGCTATAAAAATTCTCAAGGACACTTCCATGTGTCAAAAGCTCCCAAAAAATTTCAACACAAACCAAGCTCTCTAACTCCTTCAGTAAATTGTACAAATTTAGTGGTCAGGAACCACCAATTCACAACTTAGACCAAAGTTCTCATAATTTTTAACCCTGGAAAATGATTGAATCAATGCACAATAAAATTTACAGTGATACCTCAATATGTTATTAACCTCGTGTAAAAATTTCAAGGGCTAGTTCAATTATTTGCTATGGTAATAAAATCAGACAACTTTATTGCTTCAGTTTCAACAATCAAGACAGGTCATCAATTTTCATTTCTGATTTTTTTGAGGCAGGAAACTTTAAAATCGACACCCAAGAAAATTCATATAGTTAGCTTAAGATGTTAACTCCAATATATAATTTTTATTATATACAAAAAATTTGTGCACCATTGCTGCCTAGGAAAACTGAAAATCCATGCCTAGTCCAAACTTCTTTTGATAAAAACCATATTCTAACACCATCCAAACACACCACCAAAATTAATACATCAATTTCAATATAATATCAATCAATACAACTAGAAATTTCAGCCTAGCTCAATCCAAAACATATCAGAAAAATTTGACAAAGAAAGACAACAAAAACCCTACTTTGAGTGTCTTAATGGCTCCTTGGCCCTAAGATGCTTTAAGATTGTCTTCTTGCTCCCCAAAGCTCCCCAAATCAGCCCAAGCTCCTTCTTAACTCAGTGAGAGTGAGGTATCAAGGTAAGTTTTGGTGAGGGATAGAGATTTTAATCGGTTAGATTTGTAGGGATTGAAGTGTAGAACAAGTTTAGTAAAGGAACTTTGAAGTTTTATCAAGTCTAGGCTAGGAAAATGGAGGTTTGAATCAAGTTTCTTTGATGTTCTTGAAGAAGAACAATGGTGGCTGTTTGTGTTTCCTTCTTGGCTGAGAATTGTGGCTTCAAAGATAAGGTTTGTTGGCTTTTAATGATTTTAAATTATGTTGTAAGAATTTATAATATAAAGTATAATTCTTTAAAAAGAAAAATATGATGAATAGCTAGGATTTAATCCTAAAGCAAGATTAAATATTAGCCTTACACTTAGCATATAAAGGATAGACATTATCCTTTTATAATAAACTATCTTTCTGTGTTAGAAATCACACACTGAAATTTTACCAAATAGGTAAAACGCCACGCCTTATTAGACTGATATTGCCCGAAAATTAAATTCGGTATAAAATCCTTATTTCTAACTATTTCTAACCTTAACCCTTTTTTCTCAATCCCTGGCACTTCCGTTCCAGATCTGGGTTTGGCGTCCAACGGGCCGCGGGCCCGCAAGTTACTATTCACCCCGCCTAGAAATTTCTTTTTCTATACGTCCGTTGGGCCACCCTCATTATTGCTATACTGAGATTTTTTAAATTACGACTAATAAAGCTCAAATTAATTTTTAAATAATTTTTAGGGTGTTACATAAAGAAAGAGAAAAAAAAGTACTTTTGTCTTCTATTTTTTGCTTTTTGGTCTCATGAGTCATCTTTGAATAAGAATGAGATTAAAATTTCCCTAAGCAATTTTGGACTCTAATTAACCTCAAATAATTGTTTTGACTCAAAATTAATAAATAAAATCAATTTATCTTTAATTAAAGCATAATATTGCCTATATTTCCTTCATTACTTTAATTAAGCTTAATTAGCACTAATTAGAGGCAAAATGATAATTTTATAGAAACTCCTAGACTTCCGGACCCATCCAAACATCATATAACCCCTCTAATTAACATTCCCAACTCCCAGGTGATGACCACGCCAGGCCATCACTTAATTCTTGTTAAATTACCTCAAGGGCATTTTTGTATTTTTGTATATGAGAAAAACTAGGAATTGAGATTTCCACATCTATTGTTATAAAAAACACATCTAGTCCCTTTCAAACATCAAATGAGGATAGCTTGGTCTGGCCATCCTCGATTTCCAGGCAAAAATGACCTTAGGGGCATTTTGGTCATTTTGCACATGAGAAAAATTGGCGATTGTGGTTTTGTAGAGATTGTTATCTAAACCTCATATAACCTCATGCTAATATTAAAATACCTATTAAGGATGGCCTAGACTGGTCGTCCTTGATTCTTGTGCAAACATGATCCTAAGGGCATTTTGGTCATTTTGCACAATAGGAAAAATGGATGTTACACTTTGATACCTCTTCTTCATTGATCCTATAACATCCTCTCGAGTACACCGTCATCCTTAAGCCATGATATCAGACTTAGGGTTGTTACTTATAAATAGCGGACCTTTCTTAAATAACTATAGCAAATTCGATTAATTTGTGTAATAACTAAGTCGTAATTCTATTAAAATATATAACAAAAAAACCAAAACATTTATGGAATACAAGGACAAGTAAGAAAAAAGCGAAGCTCTTCTATGAGCTTTAATACATCTCGTTCTCTATTACATTTGCATACATATACTTACAACTATGTACAATATAATAAAAACATCAACTATTAAACTACTGCAAGTCTCAGTTCTTTCGTGTAGCAACCTCTTGGTTCTTTGAATCAACCTGGAGATGACACAGAAACACAAATGTAGAGGGGTGAAAATTATACAATTCTCAATAGGGATTTCTCCTAAATACACAGGAATAATTGTTATCGTAATCGTTCAGCGACTTGGTTTATTAAAAAAAAAAATGATCGTGCATTATATAGCAACAGTTCATTTTAAAGTTCCAAATCATAATTCCGACGTGGGTTACTTTTAACATTTACTCACTTAATGCACTGGTAACATAAGGCTCAAGATCATATTAAATAATGCTAAATAACATAACTCAATATGATATAAATATGCATATGCCAATTACAGTGAAATTATATTCAAGGGCCCTGCTCAAACTTATGGTAATAAATCTTAATTCAGTGGCCCTCTCTAACTTATGGCCATAAAAATAAATTCAGTGCATTTTTCTCTTTTCATAGACATAGGAAAGACTTAGTTTATATAAACTAGTATCCAGTGGACAACTCTACAATAGGTAATTTATACCTAATGGTATCTGCATACACAATTTCACAAAAGCGAAATTCATACCAAACAATATCTGAGTGGACAATTCCACAAAAGGGAAATTCATCTTTTCCCCTTCCCTTTTACCCAATTTAAGTCTTGTTTATGTTTTGTCCATATGTCAAAACATGCACAATTGAAGTTGCTACTTGCTCTTTTGTCACATATTCATTTATCACCTTTCATTTTTACCAATGCATGCCCTATTCACATATAAATATTCATTCACAATGTAATTCTCATTCATTCCTCATAAATCACTCTTTAAAGTACATGTCATGCATTTATACTCATCATACTTGAATCAAAAGTCATTACATTACCAATTCAAGATTTGGGTTCATTTCCAGCAATTTGGCAGATTTCATCCCATTGTAGCATAAATTTATTTGCACACCAAACAATCAATTCAGAGGCTATAAAAATTATCTAAGACACTTTAATGTGTCCACAAGGTCCTATAAAAACTTCAGAGGAAGAATCATTCTCTAACTATGTTAATAAAATTAGAAAAATTGGAGGTTAGAAACCTCGTAATTATAGCCAACCACAGTTCCCAATTTTATTACCCTATCAAATGATTATATCAAATCCTATAAAAATTCAGGGTTGGACTTCAAGATGTTCTCAACACCCTATAAAAATTTGAAAGGGAAAATCAATCATTTACTGTTAACAAAATTAGCAAAATTTACGGCTTCTATTCTAACAATTCAGGCAGCATAGGTATAGTTTCAGTTCTTATTTTTTTTCAAGCAATCAAAGTCTTTAACATGACCCAAGAAAATAATGGAGTTGCCTTAGGATGTTAGCTTCAACATATAATTTTCCTAGCTGATGAAAATACCTACAATTACACCAGAAAATTCGGGCCTACATGCCTAGGAGAAATTTGAAAATCTAGCAGCATATTCCAAAACTTCTTTTGCTAAAAATGATTTTTCAACAGCATCAAACCACTCCACCAAAGCAAATACATCTATATATATGTGTAATAACACAATAGAACTAGAAAATATCAATTTCCAACATGTTAAAGCTAAGACAAACAGAAATGAACAAAAAGATAACAAGAACCCTACTTTGGTGGCTTTAGTGATTTTGACTCCAAGGGATGATCTACCGATGGCTTCTTTTCACTTCAAGGCTTCCAAACCAATACCAGACCCTCCCTTATGCAATAAAGGATGATCTCAAGGCAAAAATGGGTAATGGATTCAAATTCTAATTGGTTAGTTTTGTAGGTACTAATGAATAGAATAAGTTTAGTAAAGGAAGTTTGAGCTTTTAGTGACTTTGGGCTAGTCCTTTAGAGGTTTGAATCAAGATGGAAGCTTTTAAGAAAGGCAACAATGGAGGCTAGTTCTTCTTTCTATTATGGGCGAGAATGATGAGATGATTTGGTCAAGTTTGGTGGCTTTTTGTAGTTATCTTGTCATAAATGTAGTATTTAGGTAAAAAGTATAGCTTCTTTCTAAATAAAATAAGATGGATGGCTAGGATTTGATCTTGCTATTCAAGAGTGAATCTTAGCCATTCATTTGATTTAAATGGATAGACATTATCCTTTTGTAAAAATTAAACTATCTTTTAGTATTAGAAATCGCACATCAAAATTTTACCGAACGTGTAAAACACCGTATTCGGGTAATCAAACATTGCCCGAAATTAATTCCAAGTATAATATCTTTATTTATAACTATTTCTAATCTTAACACTACCTTTTCTTAGTCTCGGGCATCTCTTGGTCCCGAATCTAGGGTTTGACTTCCATAGGCCCGTGGCGCCTACAAGAATACTATTCACTCCTAGCCCAAAAATTTGTTTTTTGTTTTTTTAACATGTCCGCTGGGCTATCTTCATCATTGCTAAAACTCTTAGATTTTTGAAATTATGACCAACAATGCTGAAATTAATTTTTAAATAATTTTCGGTATTACAATCCCTAAGGAGCGAGCCCGTTGGGTGAGACGAGCGAAGAGGCCTCCATAAAGTGCCTTGATAACCTTTGATAATCTAGAAGGACTGACTTTTATGGCAACGTCAGCGAGAAGTTTGGGCCTCTTGAGTTGCCAATATAAAGCTTACCAACCCTGGAAAAATTCTATCATTGATTTCCAAGTATTCTTCGCATCCTTGAAAAGAGAAGACTTCGTTAAGAACATATACACTTTCATGAAGTTCTTTCCTTAGCATCTTCCTTGGAGCAATTTTTCTTAGGGAGAAATTCTTTACATATAGATCTTGTAGCTTCAGATTGTCATACATGTCAAAGGTCCCTCTTAGGAATTTAGCCATTGTAAGGTTGTGTTTGTAAGGGATGAATGAAAAGATTAAGGGTTTGAAAGTGATACGGTCATAGAGAATATTTGGGTAAAAGGAGAATACATAGCTATTTTAGTTTTAGCTATATGAGGTTGAAGATGAGGGAATAAAGAGTAATGTGTAAGGAGTGTGAGGTTATTTAAGTGATGAGACGTTATAATTGAAGGTGAGACGACATGGGAGAAGGAAACTCAAAATGAGTGGGAAATATCCCACCTTTTTCATTCTTTTAGAAAGAGTGGTTTCTAAAGCATGAAACCACTTTCTAACCTCTACTCCACTTTTGACCCATAAATATAGCACTTCTTTCTCACTCCATATACAACTTTTGATTCTAAACCTCGTGAAAGCATATACCCCATTTTTTGATCATGTGATCTTCTTTCTTGAACGTTTCATCTTCTCTATGAGCTTGTATATTGACTTTCTAATGTTGCAACTGATTCTTTAGTCTTGCAAATTGATTGTCTGATCTTGCAAATTGATATCTTCATTTTGGGCTTCAGTTTGGAGCTATGAAGGGGAATGTCCAAAGATGTTTATACATGAATACTTATGTAGATTTAAAAACTTTTAATGTTCAAAAGCAATTTCAAAACACGAAAGTGATCTTCAACTAATGGTTTGGTGAATATATCAGACACTTGGTCCTTAGTATTTACAAACATTAACTCAACATCTCCTCTTTGAACATGATCCCGAATAAAATTATGTTTAACATCAATGTGTTGGATCTAGAGTGCTACATAGGATTCTTGGCAAGATTAATAGCACTGGTATTATCATAGAAGATAAGGATTTTGGAATACCTCAAGTGATAATCTTCTAGCTGATTCTTTATCCATAGCATTTGGTGGAGCAGTTTGTAGCAGCTACTTATTCAGCTTCAGCCATAGAGAGAGCAACGATATTCTGCTTCTTGCATGACCAAGTAATAAGGCTTTTCCAAAAAATAGCAGCATCCATTGGTGCTTTTTCTTTCTACTCTATCTTCAACAAAGTTAGCATCACAGGACCCTACAATCTCACATGATGTACCTTTCTCGTACCATAGGCCAAGATTAGTAATACCAGATAAGTATCTAAAAATTCTTTTAACAACATTTAAATGTGATTGCTTTAGGTTAGATTGGAATCTAGCACAAATCCCTACACGTAACTGAATGTCTAATATACTTGCTATGTAACATCCTCCTAATTACCATATTCTACTCTATTATTGACATATTATCAGTGTTACTTATATCCATGATCTATACTAGTTGAAATATAAGGTAGTAAAGAGCTTTAGATACATATGTTGCAACACTCATATTTACATATATGAACATAATTTTTAAGTTTCCAAGATATACATTATAGTACCAAACAAGTCAGTCAACCCCTAAGCTAGTCAAGGACTGGTAACAAAAAGGCTAGCCTACTTGGTATCGGTCCAAAAAAATCACATATCAATACAAATGAACCTGAATACATCTAGTAGTACATTAGTCCGCAGGCTGGTAACATTCTAACCCAACCCTACTACTAAGTATAGGCCAAGAGTCCCTGGAAACCTCACGTCCTCGACAGGATGCCATTGGCCATTGGTAGGATAGCCTCGCCTCTCCAGGGTGTCCAGACCTCAGGTGGGTCCGAGCAGAGGATGATGATGATGAAGAAGCGGGTACATCTGGAGGGGTACAGGTGGCATGGTTGGAACAACGAACACCTCCGAGCATGCCATATGAAGAGGCACGCCATCATAGGGAAAAAGCGGGTTGAACTCCTCAGAAACCGATGCACTGAAGGAACGACAGAAAAATACATATACACGAAATTGAAAGTAACCTACAGTGTACAAGGAGTTAAGTGTCGAATCGATCTGCCACACCCATTGTGGCGAATCAAGGAAAAAAATTAGTGACGGCATCTGCTAATTAGTAATATAAGTACATACAGCTTAGGGTGAGAATAATATGAAATTCTAGGAGGATAGTTCCCCTAGATACTATACAGAATATAGTAAATGAGTTAATTCATATAAAACATCCATACAAGAGTTATAGGCATCGATGCTAAAATATGTCAATCATAGGAATTTAGAATGTCATCGCAGTAATAAGTCATGTACTATTATTTAGAATGTCACCATATTTTCCTCTTTTTGTTAACATAGGGAAGGCTTAGTTCCACATAAAGATATAATTTGCAATTGATAATTCTACAAAGGACAATAGACCTAGGACATGAGCTCATTCCTATTCGTGATCATCGGACTTCATTTTTTTCTATTTCTAATCACACAAGTTCTATTCCTAGCCGATACATCTACCGACTTATAAATTTTCTAGGGAAGTCCTTATTCTTGCCTTCCCTTTTATCCCACCTAAGCCTTGTTTCTATTTTCCCATATGTTCAAATATCCACTAGCGAACTTTATACATACTGTTTCTGTTCTTTCTCATATAACTGCATTATGTACTTCTCTTTCTCAAAAGTATGCTTACATTACAAGTAGGTATTCAATCATATTAGAGGCTCATTCATGTCTCATGAATAAGTAATTGAAATAATTAGCATGCATTCATATGCCATACTCTTGGACTAAATATCATTTTATCACAAATTTTTAGCCATTCTCACATTCCAGCACCTTAGATTTACTATCCTAGGTACAACATTTGATTTCCATATCAAACGGCCATTTTAAGAGCACAACAATTCTATATGACACTTCAATGTGTATAGGAGACCCTGTAAAAATTTCATAGCAAACGGGCTCCCTATCCTTGTGACTAAATTATACAAATTCAGTAGTTGGAAGCCACTTATTCAGCCCAGACCAGGGTTCTTGAAATTTTTAATCTTAACAAATGAGTGAATCAACTCACAATAAAATTCAAAGTGATACTTCAATATGGTATTAACTTTGTGTAAAAATTTCAAAGGCTAATTTAATTGTTTGCTATGGTAATAAAATCGGAAAACTTATTGCTTCAGTTTCAACAACCAAGACAGCATCAATCCCATTTCGGTACTTGATTTTTTTTAGGCAGTAATCTTAAAAAAAACACTCAAGAAAATTTATGTAATTATTTTAAGATGTTAACTCCAACATATAATTTTTATAGCTCATAAAACTACCCAAAACTATACCACAAAATTCGTGCATAACTACTGCTTGCAAGAAAAATGAAATTCCAGCAGCCTAGTCCAAACTTCTTTTGATAAAAACCCTTTTCTAACACCATCCAAACACACCACCAAAATTAATACATCAATATCAACATAATATCAAACAATAAAATCAGAAATTTGGACCTAGCTCAACCCAAAACATATCAGAAAAATTTGACAAAGAAAGAAATAAAACCCTACTTTTGTAACCTAGTGGCTCCTTGGCTCCAAGATGATCCAAGCTTGATTCCTTCCACTCTAAGGCTCCCAAACCAACTCCAAACCCTTCTTGAATCAGTTAAGTGTGATGTAACAAGACAAGGTTTAATGAGGAATAGAGATTTTGTTCGGTTAGATTTGTAGAGATCAAGGTGTAGAACAAGTTTAGTGAAGGAATTTTGGGGTTTCACTAACACCAAGCTAGTGTTTATGGGATTGGAATGGAAACTTAAGCTCTTGAAAATGGAGGTGTGGCTGCTGGTATTCTCCTTGTAGCTGGCCAAAATTTGATGACTTAAAGAGTAAGTTTTGGTGTGATATTTATCTTATAGTAATATTAGATATTATATAATATCAAGTCCTAATTATTAAGATAGAAAATGGAATGGATGACTAGGATTTAATCTTGGATTTCAAGATTAAATCTTGGCCTTCCACATGTCTCAATTGGATAAACATTATCCATTTGTGATGATTAAAACATCTTTCAATATTAGAAATTGCACACCGAAATCTCACCGAACGGGTAAACGCCAATTAAACCATATTACCCAAAATTTAATTCTAAGTATAAAATTTTCATTCCTACATGTTTCTAACTTTTTCTCATATTTTCCTAGATTTGGACACCTCTGGGTTCGAACCTAGGGTTTTTGGCTGCCCCAGGGCTGGCCCGTAAAATACTATTCATGATTTTTTTTTTTTGTGCTCAATCATAGGGTCGTTCTCATCACAACTATGTTGTCAGAATCTTAATATTCCCATTAACCATTCCTCAATCAATTTCTAAAGAAAAGAACTAGGACGTTACATTACCACCCACCTTAATAAAAATTTTGTCCTCAAAATTTTGTACCTGGAAACAATTCGGATAATCTTTCTTCATGGTTGACTCTAACTCCCATGTGAAATCTTCATTCCCTGGCCCACCCCAAGCTACGTTTACTAGCTTACTGATTTATTCCTTCAGTTGCTTAACTTATCTATCCATGATCTAGCAGGAGGCGTTTGAAACGTTAAGTCATCCCGTAACTGGATAGATTCGGGTTCAATGATATGGTTTGGGTCTGGGTGATACATTCTAAGTTGAGATACATGGAAGACATCATGAAGATTGGATAAAGGCAGGGGTAGGGCTATTGATAAGCAGCTGACCCAATCGCGAAGGATTTGGAAAGGGCCTATAAACCTAGGTGACAACTTTTTGACCTTTAAAGCTCTACCTACTCCCGTAGTGGGTGTGACCTTCAGGAACATATGTTCTCCCTCCTGAAACTCTAAAGGCTTCCTCCTGTTATCGCATAGCTCTTTTGACGACTCTGCGAGCGAGGATTTTATCCTCGATTTTCTAGATTTGTTCCGTCGTCTGATTAACTAGATCGAGTCCCAATAATCTTGCTTCCCCCAATCGTACCAACACAATGGAGATTGACATTTCCTTCCATATAAGGCTTCATATGGGGCCATGTCAATACTAGCATGATGGCTATTATTATAAGCAAACTCCACCAATGGGAGCAATTTATCCCAACTTCCTTTTGGCTCAATTACACATGCTCTTAGCATATCCTCCAAAGTTGCATAGTGCGTTCAGCTGTTCGTTTGGGGATGATAGGCCGTACTTAAACAAAGTTTGGTTCCAAAGCCCCTTTGGAAAGCTCCCCAAAATCTTGAAGTAAATTGGGGATCTATCGGAAACTATTGAAAAAGGAACACCGTGTAGTCTTACTATTTCTTGATGTACAAAGAAGTTAATTTGTCCAGAGAATAACTAGCTTTAATGGGCAAGAAATGAGAGACTTGGTCAATCTATCCACTATAACCCATATAGCGTCATGACCTAATGATGTCCTTGGCAAACCCATTACGAAGTCCATTGAGATACTTTCCCACTTCCATTCTAGGATTTCAAGGGGTGTAAGGTCCGGCTTTTGGTGTTCTATTTTGATTTTTTGACAAGTTAGGCACTTTCACAAACTCCATTATGTCTTTCTCCATCCCAGGCCACTAAAACATCCTCTTAAGATCTGCAAACATTTTACTAATTCCAGGGTGTATGGTGAATTCGCCTCGTGTGCCTCCTTTAATTTCTCCTGTCTAAGATTACCACTTGTAGGTACATATACCCTATCCTTATACCTCCATATACCTTGCTAATCAGTAAACTCTGTAACTTCCTTGTATGAGCCGATTCTAAAATCTCTTGAAATTCTCAATCTTCATGTTGTGCGGCCAGAATTTGTTCCTTGAACTCACTCGTTACTCTTTCTGACCTAACACCACACCTTTAGGGCTCACAGACAAACCCATGCTAAGCTTCTTAAAATCTTCTAGTAGCTCCTTTCCTTAATCATCAGGCATGCTACACTTAGGGATTTTCTACTCAATGCATCGCTACAACGTTTGCTTTGCTCGGATGGTAATTAGACTGAACTCATAATCTTTGAGGAATTTCATCCACTGTCTTTGCCTCATATTCAACTCCTTCTGATCAAAAAGATATTTTAAACTTTTATGATTAGAAAAGACATTGCACTACACCATAAAGATGGTGTCGCCAGATCTTTAGAGCAAAAACCACCACTGCAAGCTCAAGGTCATGAGTTGGGTAGTTCATTTCATGAGGTCTCAATTGCCGTGAGGCATAGGCAACCACGTTTTGGTGCTGCATCAACACACACCCTAAGCCCTTACTAGAAGCATTGAAATAAACTTCAAAGGGTCCTTAAGGATCGAGGTATACTAATCCTGGGGCCATGGTTAGCTTTTGCTTTAACTCCTGGAAACTACTTTCATACTCTGGCATCTACTTAAATTGAGTATTCTTTCGGGTCAACTTTGTCAAAGGTAAGGCTATATTAGAAAAGCCCATGACAAACCGTCTATAATATCCAGCTAACCCTAGGAAACTTCAATCTCATCACCGTGGTTAGTTGTCCCCAATGAAGTACTCATTCTACTTTACCTGGAATCTACAGAGACTTCTTCTCGTGATACCACATGGCCAAGAAACTTAACCTTTCCCATCCAGAACTCACATTTTGACAATTTAGCATACAATTTCCTCTCCCTTAGGATTTGTAACACAACCCTAAGATGCTTCATGTTCCTCTTTGGTCCTTGAATAGATAAGTATGTCATCTATAAAGACAACTATGAATTTATCCAAGTACGGACAGAAGATTTGGTTCATATAATCCATGAATACTGCGGAACATTGGTCAATCCAAAAGACATCACCCTATACTTATAATTTCCATATCGAGTTCTAAAAGCAGTTTTGGGATATCCTCATCCCGAACTTCAATCTTGATGGTAGCTTAATCTAAGGTCAATCTTTGAAAAAATGGTTGCCCCACGTAATTGATCCATGAGGTCATCAATTCTTGGCAGAGGGTACTTGTTCTTGATTGTTACTTTATTCAACTATCTATAGTGCACACAAAGCCTTATACCCCCATCCTTTTCTTTACTAGAAGAACGGGGCTCCCCATGGAGAGGCACTTGGTCTAATGAAATATTTCCCGAGTAGCTCTTTAATCTATGACTTTAATTCCTTCAACTCTAAGGGCGACATCTTATAAGGAATAATCGAGATAGAACTCGTCCCTGGGACCAACTCAATGGAGAATTCGACTTCCTCTTGGGTGGAAACTCTGAATATCAGCTTGGAACACATCTGGATACTCCCTCACCACTGGAATCATACTCACTTCATGGTTGCTTACAGTTTCACTAGCCGAGAGGAGAACATATTCCTGACGATTCGCTATATTAGGGTTAGGTGTCACTAGGTCTAAGTAAAAAGGAAAGTCACAGGAATAGAAGGAGGTACAAGAAATACAACAGTTCTAGTTAGACAATGTAAAAGTACATAATTTGGTACCAGCCAATCCGTACCTAAGATGACTTCTAAACCAGATAAAAGGAGACAAAATACATTAGTAGTAAATTTTCTAGTATTTATAAGAAAAGAAAGGTTCATGCATGCTTGACAAGTCCTAATAGGACCAGGAAGGGTGGATACAAGAAGATCATAAGGTAACTCAGAACAAAGAATCCTAACCTTTGTACATTAGATATGAAAGAATGAGTTGCACCCGAATCATATAATACATCTAGGATATTACCATTTATTTCACACTTATCTCTGGTAGATTAGAGATTGAGAAGCTTCCTTGGCACTCAGGAAAAACACACCCTTGTTGTTGTGGCCTAGGGCTAGGCTACTGACCTTCTTATTGGGGCATTCGAAAATCTTGTGTCCGATTTTCACAGCGAAGCAAATAATTTGTGTTGTCCAGCGAAGCCCTTTCCCTGATATTTCCCATATTTATGGCACTCTTGTCTTATTTCCAGGTCTTGGGGATTGAAGCGCTTCCCTCTATTATTATTGTTATTAGGTGGAAATCTCCCCTAGGCCGGTGTATCGCTTGAATTACGGGCCTTGGGGTGCTAATCCTCTCCTAGCATTGTTTTGTGCATACTTGAGGTTTGCAAGCTTCTTGTTAGACTCCTCAGTGCGCTAATACTTATTCACCAAGGTAGGGTAATTTCGAATATCTAAGAGGCTTACCGTTGTTTCAATGTCTTCACGCAGACCCCTTCATATTTCATGCATTTCCAGGCTTTATCTGGAAACGTTGGCAAATCATAGAAAGTTTGTAGAGCTTCAAACATGGCAGGACACCGCCACACTCATAGGTCTGTGTTTAAGAGCCATAAGTTCTAACTCTTTTGCATTCCTCACAGAAGTAGGGAAGTACTTATGATAGAAAGCCTCTTTAAAGATATCCCAGGTAACCTTGTAACATCCTAGTTTTTCTTTAGAAATTCATGGAGGAATGGTTAATGGCAATATTAAGATTCCAGATGTGATTGTGATGAGAATGACCCTTGATTGAGCATAAAAAAAAGATCAATAGTATTTTGCAGGCCTGCAGCCACCTTCAGCAAAACCAAGATTTGGGGCCTAGAGGTGCCCGAAATTCGAAAAACATGGGAATAAGGTTAGAAATAGTTAGAAATGGAAATTTTATGTTAGAATTATTTTTCGGGTAATATCGGTTTATCGGGTATGGAATTTACCATTCGTGAAATTTCGGTGTGCGATTTTTAACATCGAAAGATATTTCCATCACCACCAATGGATAATATCCATCTAGTTAGGACATGTGGAAGGCTAGATTTAATCTTGGAATCCAAGATTAAATCTTAGCCATCCATTTTGCTTTATGACATAAATGATTACTACTTTACATAATATCTTCAAGGCATTTAATACAAAGAAACAAGTCATCAACTTTTCCTCCAAGCCAAGATCAATTTCGGCTAGCAAGAGAAAGAGATTACTAGCCACCATTTTTATCTTCAAGAGCTTGATCTTGTGTTCTAAGCCCAAAAACACCTTGTCTAGGGTTGTTGAAACCTCAAAGTTCTTTCATTAAACTTGTTTTACACCTTGATCTACAAATTTAATCGAAAAAATCTCTATTCCTCATCAAACCTTGTCTTGTTAGCTCACACCTCACTGATTTAAGAAGTGTTTGAAGTTGGTTTGGAGGCTTTGGAGTAGAAGGATTCAAGCTTGGATCATCTTGGAGCCAAAGATCCACTAAGTTGCAAAAAGTAGGGTTTTTGTTGCCTTTCTTTGTCAAATTTTTCTGATCTGTTTTGGTTTGAGCTAGGTCTAAATTTCTGGTTTTATTGATTGATATTATGTTGATATTGATGTATAAATTTTGGTGGTGAGTTTGGATGGTGTTAGAAAATGGTTTTTATTAAAAAAAGTTTGGACTAGGCTGCGGATTTTTTTTTCCTGGAGGTAGTAGTAGTGCACGAATTTTCTGGTATATTTGTGAGTGTTTTCATAAGCTATAAAAATATATGTTGTAGTTAACATCTTAAACTAATTTCTGGGATATCTTCAAAGATGCTTTCTATCATAAGTACTTCCCCTTCTGAGGAAGGCAAAAGAGTTAGAATTTATGGCTCTTAAACAAGGACTTATGAGTGTGGCAGAGTATACCGCCAAGTTTGAAGAGCTCTGCAAATTTTCTTTGATTTACCAACGTGACCCATGAAGCCTGGAAATGCATAAAATATGAAGGAGGTCTGGATGAAGATATAGAAGGCTTGAGCCTCTTAGAGATCCAGATTACCCTACTTTGGTGAGTAAGTGTTGGCGCACTAAGGAGTCTAATAAGAAGCTTGCAAACCTCAAGTATGAACAAAACAATGCCAGGAGAGATTAGCACCCCAAGGCCCTTGATTCAAGCCTATACACCAGCCTAGGGGAGGTTTCCACCTAATAATAACAATAACAGAGGGAAGGCTTCAATCCCCAAGACCGAAGATAAGACGAGACCCTAAATGTGGGAAATATCATGGGAACCGGCCATGGACAATGCAAATTACATGCTTCTGCTATGGGAAACCAGGACACAAGATATTCGAATGCCCCAACAAGAAGGTTCATGCACATTCCCAGGCCCACAACAACAAGTGCTTGTTTTTATGGTGAGTGCCAAGGAAGCTTCAATCTCATTCTAATTCCGAGGTAAGTGTGAAATAAATGGTAATACCTTAGATGTACTGGATGATTCGGGTGCCACTTTTCTTTCATATCCCATGACTTGTACAAAGGTTAGGATTATATGTGTCTAAGTTATCTTATGACCTTCTTGTATCCACCCCTACTACGGGTCCTACTTAGGACTTATCAGGCATGCATGAACCTTCTCTTCTTATAAATACTAGAGAATTCACCTAATTTATTTTGCCTCCCTTTATCTAGTTTAGAAGTCATCTTAGGTATAGATTGGCTGTACCAAATTATGTGCTTTTACATTGTCCAACTAGAACTGTTGTATTCCTCCCTGGATCTCCTTCTATTCTTGTGGTTCCTTTTTCTTTTTACTTAGACCTAGTGACACCTAATCCTAGTAAGGTGAACCACTAGGAATATGTTCTCCTATCGGTTAGTGAAACTGAAAATGACCATAAGGGGAGTATGATTCAAGTGTGAGGGAGTATCCAGAGATGTTCCCTTATATTCCAGAGTTTCCACCCAAAGGGAGGTCGAATTCTCCATTGAGTTGATTCCAGGAATGGGTCCTATTTCAATTGCTCCTTATAGGATGTCCCCCTTAGAGTTGAAGGAATTAAAGTCACAATTGAAGAGCTACTA
This sequence comes from Dalbergia oliveri, assembly GCA_030441495.1. NCBI lineage: Eukaryota > Viridiplantae > Streptophyta > Magnoliopsida > Fabales > Fabaceae > Dalbergia > Dalbergia oliveri. The sequence continues at coordinate 945,693 of JAMLFY010000021.1, forward strand.
GGGAAACATTTCATTAGACCAAGTGCCTCGCCTGGGGAGCCCTCTTTTGGTAAGAAAAAGGATGAGGGTATGAGGCTTTGTGTGGACTATAGATAGTTGAATAAAGTAACGATCAAGAATAAGTACCCTCTGCTAAGAATTGATGACCTCATGGATCAATTACGTGGGCAACCGTTTTTCCAAAGATTGACCTTAGATCAGGTTACCATCAGATTTGAGTTCGGGACGAGGATATTCCGAAACTACTTTTAGAACTTAATATGGACATTATGAGCATAGGTTAATGTCCTTTGGACTAACCAATGCTCCAGGTATTCATGGATTATATGAACTGCATCTCCCACCCGTACTTGGATAAATTCGTAGTTGTCTTTATAGATGATATACTTATCTATTCAAGGACCGAAGAGGAACATGCGGAGCATCTTAGGGTGGTGTTATAGATCTTCAAGGAAAGGAAACTGGATGCTAAGTTGTCAAAATGTGAGTTGGATGGGAGAGGTTAAATTCCTTGGCCATGTGGTATCACGAGAATGAATTTTCGTAGATCCCAGCAAAGTAGAAGTAGTACTTCATTAGGGACGACCAACCATGGTGACTGAGATTCAAAGTTTTCTAGGGTTAGCTGGATATTATAGACGATTTATTATGGGCTTTTCCAGCCAGCCTTACCATTGACAAAGTTGACCTGAAAGAACGTTCAATTTAAGTGGACACCAGAGCGTGAAAGTAGTTTCTAGGAGTTGAAGCAAAAGTTGACTATGGCTCCTGCCCTTGGTATTACTCGATCCCCATGAACCCTTTGAGGTTTATTCCGATGCTTCTAGTAAAGGCATAGGGTGTGTATTGATGCAGCACCGAACGTGGTTGCCTATGCTTCTGGAGTTAAGACCATATGAAGTGAACTACCCAACTCATGAACTGAACTTGCAGCCTGGTTTTTGCTCTAAAGATCTGGTGACACCTTCTTTATGGTGTACAGTTAATGTCTTTTCTGATCATAAAAGTTTAAAATATCTTTTTGATCAAAAGAGTTGAATATAAGCAAAGACGGTGGATGGAATTTCTCAAGGATTATGAGTTCAGTTTGAACTACCATCCAGGCAAAGCAAATGTTTTGGTAGATGCATTGAGCGAAATCCCTGAGTGTAGCATGCCTGATGATCAAGGAAAGAGCTCTAGAGAACTTTAAGAAACTTAGCCTGGGTACATTTGTGAACCCAGAAGGTGTGGTGTTAGGTTAGATAAGAGTAACCAGTGAGTTTGAGGAACAATTTTGGCCGCACAATATGAAGATCGAGAATTTCAAGAGATTTTAGAATCAGTCCATACAAAGAAGTTGCCAGATTTTACTCAGGACCGGCAAGGTATATGGAGGTATAAGGATAGGGTATGTGTACCTATAAGTGGTAATCTTAGCAGGAGATACTGAAGGAGGCGCACAGAGGCGAATTCACTATACACCCTGAACTAGCAAAATGTATGTAGATCTTAAGAGGATGTTTTGGTGGCCTGGGATGAAGAAAGACATAATGGAGTTTGTCCTAAAGTGCCTAACTTGTCAAAGAATCAAAATAGAACACCAAAAGCCGGAGGAACCTTACACCCCTTAGAAATCCTAGAATGGAAGTGGGAAGTATCTCAATGGACTTTGTAATGGGTTTGCCAAGGACATTATCAAGTCATGACACTATATGGGTTATAGTGGACAGACTGACCAAGTCTCTCATTTCTTACCCATCAAAGCTAGTTATCCTCTGGATAAGTTAGCTTCTTTGTACATTCAAGAAATAGTGAGACTACATAGTATTCCTTCTTCAATAGTTTCCGATAGAGATCCGTTTTACTTCAAGATTCTGGGAGCTTCCTAAAGGGCCTTTGGAACCAAACTTTATTTAAGTATGGCCTATCACCCCCAAACGAACAATGTACGCCCAACTTTCTCGTTGAGTACAATGACCAAAATGCCCTGAGGTCATTTTTACCCGGAATTTAGGATGGCGACCCGGTAGTCCTCGAATAGGTCAACTCAATGTTTGAAGGGGATTATAACTGTAATGTTTGATATATGAGGTGAAAATTTTGTTTTCCAAACTTTCTATTCAAAATGACCAAAATACCCCTGAGCGTTTTACATGGGTAAAGGTGCCGTTTGAGCCCTGAACTTTTCCAAAATGTTCAAATGATGTTTAGGAGTGGTTTATAATGGTTAGTTTGGTCTAAGAGGTCCCAAGCAGTTTTAGTGAAAAATTACCATTTTGCCCCTAGAATAGTGTATAGTGAGCCTAATGATGTAATTAACCAAACCTAAGCAAAATTAGGCTCTAATCGAAGATTAATTAATTTCAATAATTAATCTAGAGTCAAAAAAATTTATTAAGGTTAATTAGAACCTAAGATTTTTTAGTTAAACTCTAATCTCATTCTTTATTCAAGATTCCTAGTCATGGAATCTTGAATAGTAAATTCTCTCTCCAATTTCTTAAATCAAGGAATTGTGTCTATGATTTAATTTGACTTGAAAAGAGTTTTTAATTTGTTAATCTAGCAAGATCACCTCCTAAATCAAGTCTTGACAACCTTAATTGACCATTACCTCTCCTAAACACTTTCTTACAAACTCCTAATCAAAACCTTAATCAAAGAAACACCTAAACACATCATTAAACCACAATTAGATGAACAAAATCTCTCCTACCCCTTGGCTGAAATGCTGGCCAAATACATACCCTCTAAATTGTGTCACATGTTGATTTTGTTGCACTCAAAGAACCATGCCTCAAGCCATGCCTTGACCATACCTAGCCATACCTCCACCCATGTCTTTGAATGACCAATTGTTGAAGATATTTTCCTCCCCAAGGCCTTGAATACCGTTGGCCTCCTTCTCCCCTTTGCAGCCTCATTGTTTCAATTTTCTATAAATACCAAGCTTTAGTGAACTTGGTTACACTTTAGAAACTTTGCCAAGTTCAAGCTTTCTTGCAATTCTCTCTTTTTCCTCTCAAATTCTCTTCATCTTGTTCTTCTTCCTTCACCACCAAAGAAACCTTTCCACCACCACAAACCACCACAAACAATCTTGAACCACCACTCCTCCTACCTCAAACCACCTCTCAAACACTAAACCTTTCCATTTCCAAGCTCATACTCTCAAGGAAAATTCACCTTCCTTGAGTTTCTTCTTGGCCAAATCCTCACCACCCTCAAAGAGAAGATTTTGTCTTCTCACTCCTCAAGGAACTAAGCTTTCTTTCATTTCATTCAAGACTTCATTTGGTAGGGGTTTATTTTCAAAGTTTTGTTTGCTTTCTTTAAGAAAAGTTCTAGTTTTCTCTTGGTTTTCAAAGCTCTTCCTTTTCCTCTTTTCATTTGGACTTAGAGCCTTGTGATGAGAAAAACTTTGGCTTGATGATGAGGTTTCAAGATAATGGTCTTGTGATGCCATGTGAGAAACCTCTAAAGCTTGAAAACTTGGTCTTGGACCATATATGATTTCGATTTCCTTTTCTTTTCCTTACTCAAGATTTCTTCTCTTTCCTTTTCCCCTTTATGATTTCGGTTTTCACTTCCTTTATTTGAACAAAGTTTGATAAAAATGTTAAGTAACTCACTAAAGGTTTTATTTAAGAAAATTAATCATAAGTTTTCAAAAAGCTCTAAGCTTACCCTTGCCAACTTTAAAGTTGGTTGGCTGTTCTAGAGTTTACTCTAGATTGAAGCTCATAAGTAATAAAATGAAGAATATGAGTAGTTCTTTTTATGTTTGTTTTGATAAGTGTTGATGTTTATCTCTTAGTCCATTTTCTTGAGCTTGATGATGATGTTCAAACCATAAGACTTCTTTGAAGACTTGGTGCTAAGAACTCTAAAGCTCACTTTATATTGTTAGATACATGTTAGGTTAAGGCTATTGATGTTCCTCTAAAGTCTTGATTGAGCTCTAGTTAAGATAAAATAAGTTGCATCCATGTTTAAGTTTATGCCTTGCATATCATGTTTACTTTTGATGCCATCACTAAGCTCTCAAGAATAAATAAATGAACTTGCATTTCATGTTTAAATTTTCAAGCTTGCACTTCATGTTTATATTTCAAGTTATCACTTCATCTTTAAAGATAATAATGAGGTTGCATCTCATATTTATTTTATGTTCTCACTTTACTTTATAATGAAGAGTAAAATAAAGTGCATAACATGTTTATGTTTATGTCATCACCTAAATACTCTAGAGCTCAAAGACTTGCCCAAATATCACAAGTAAAGTTTTAGAAAATGGAAGCTTTCCATGAGTGCCATTTCGGCCTTGTGATGATGATGATGGACTTGATATGAGTTCATCTAATCATAAGTGCCTATAGCCTATGTCTTGGAATTTTTCTAAGCTTAGGTGAACTTAGAAAGCATTATGAACATGGTTCTATGTTTTAAATCCTTTTTATGGGCAAAATAAATTAGCTACTGCCCTTACTCATGTTTACATGATTTTAATGAGATAAATTAGTTTCTAAAAGAGTTTTGAGTTCCTAAAATTGTTCCAAGAGAAAACTAGCAACTTATATGCACTTAAAACATGAATTTATGTGATTATGTGTGATATCCATTTCAGTTTCTGCCTTGTTCCTTTGGCCACTATATTAATTCTATTTTATGGAGTTAAAATGTGTAAAATTATGTTTGAGAGAAGCAAGGACCGATTTAGGAAAGTTAGGAAAGAATAAGTAACTAGAAAGGACTTAAAATGAGAATTCTAGAACACTTAGACACAAAAAATGTAAATTCTGTTTCAACATAATTGAACTTAAGGAAAATGGTTTATGATTAGTGAATATGTGTAGGGATCCCTAATAATTGGTTTAGGGATTGAATATAGAGCCTTAGGCGAAGACAGAACTTAGAAAGGGTCAAGGACATAGAATTTAGAACCCCGTAATCGAATTATACTATCCGCTAATTTATGCAATGCTGTTTGGAAGAGTTAGTGAGCATAAATATTAGAGAGAATTACAAGTAGTGATCCCTTAGGTGTATCAAAGACCTATAATGGGCATTAGGATAACTAGAACACAAGTTTTAGACCCAAGGGCCAAAGCATAAGGTACTATAAGATAGGAGACATAACGTAAGTAAGTGATCAAGTGAACATATATTTATGCTATGTTGAGAGCATGTGATAGTATTCGTGTTATGCATATGAGAATATGTGAATTTATGACGTGATTGTTATGATAATGCGCATGCTGTGATTGAGATGCATAAGGATATAAAATGATGATGAAGTGGAGGAATATGTTTATCTAACTTTAAGAGATTTGCTTAACTGAGATATTGCATGAGAAAATATGTGCTCGTGAGTTATATGACATGACTCAAATTTGAGGAAATTTGTTGTACAACCATTATGCTATCGAATTTCCGTCAAATTTGAGAGACTTAAGAAAGTTTTTTAAAGTGAGATTTTAAAGGTGACATGCGAGATGCATTTCTCCTGCGACGTGAGGAGAAAGTAAACCTGGGGGTATGGTTGTGGAGCCATACTGAAGCGGACAATGTCACTGGTCTTAACCAGTTGATGCATTTTATAATGCCCTAAAAATTATTTAAAAATTAATTTGAGCTTTATTAGTCGTAATTCCAAAATTCTAACAGTATAGCAATGATGAGGGTGGGCCAACGGACGTATAGAAAAAAAAATTTCCAGGCCGGGTGAATAGTAACCTTGCGGGCTCCGAGATAGCCAAAACCCTAGATCCAGACCAGGAAATACCCAAAATTGAGACAAGAGAGGGTTAAGCTTAGAAATAGTTAGGAATAAGGCTTTTATACCTAAATTTAAATTTTGGGTAATGTCGTTTCAATTGGGTACGGTGTTTACCCATTCGGTGAGATTTCGGTGTGTAGTTTTTTACACTGAATGAAACTTGCAATGCAAGTTTGTCACCTAAGGAGGACAAGTGTGTGACTTGAGATGTGCTACACCTTTTCACCTTTATGATTAGCCAATAGGAATCTTACAAAATTTTATCTATTTATCTTAAGGAAACAATCTTTGTGGTAGAAAACAATTCCAACACATGTTATAATAAATGACTTAAGATCACAATTTCTTCCTTTCTTCTTCAAAATTTCGTGCAGCCTTCAAGGAGACAAACTAGCCACCATTTTCATCCTCTTGAGCTTCACTTTGAATTCTAATCCCAAAAACCCTATACTAGAGTTGCTAAAACTCCAAAATTCCTTTACAAAACTTGTTCTACACCTCAAACCCTATAAAACTAACCAATTAAAAGCTCTATCCCTCACCAAAACATACCTTGCTAGTTCTCAGAGTTAAGGATTTTGGGTTGATTTAGGGAGCTTTGGGGAGCAAGAAGACAATCTTAAAGCATCTTGGGACCAAGGAGCCATTAAGACACTCAAAGTAGGGTTTCTGTTGTCTTTTCTTTGTCAAATTTTTCTGGACTATTTTGGCTTGAGCTAGGTCCAAAATTTTCGGTTTTATTGAGTGATATTATGTTGATATTGATGTATTAATTTTGGTGGTGCATTTGGATGGTGTTAGAAAATGGTTTTTATCAAAAGAAGTTTGGACTAGGCTGCTGGATTTTTGGTTTTCCTGCCAGGAGTGGTGCACTAATTTTTTGGTATATTTTTGGGTGTTTTGATGAGCTATAAAAATTATATGTTGGAGTTAACATCTTAAATTAACTATATGAATTTTCTTGGGTGTTGATTTTAAGGTTTACTACCTCAAAAAAATCAGAAACCGAATAAGACTGATGCTGCCTGAAATTTTGAAATTGAAACAATAAAGTTATCCGATTTTATTACCATAGCAAATGATTGAACTAGCCCTTGAAATTTTTACAAGAATTTAATAACATATTTAAATATATAAATTTTATTATGCATTGATTCAATCATTTTCTAGGGTTAAAAATTATGACAACTCTGTCTGAGCTTGAATTGGTGGTCCCTGACCACTAAAATTATACAATTTACTGAAGGAGTTAGAGAGCTCCATTTGTGTTGAAATTTTTATGGAACCTTGTGGACACATTGAAGTGTCCTTTAGAATTTTTATAGCTTCTGAATTGCTTGTTTGATGAGCAAATAAATTCGTGTTACAATGGTATAAAATCTACCATTATGCTGGAAATGCAACAATGCTTTGAATTGATGAAGTAATGACATTTTGGATTCTAGTATGACATGAATACTTGATGTTACCTATTTGGCCATGTGACTTATGACATATAAATGCATGCTAGAGGAAGTAAAGAGTGGTTTATGAGGCATGATTGAGATTTCATTGTGAATGAAATGCCTTTATGTGCTTTATGCATCCATTTGGAAAGAAAAGAGAATGTACAAAGTTTACTCGTGCATGTTTGACATATGAACAAAATAGAAACAAGACTTAGGTTGAATGAGGGGAAGGAAATACAAAAGAGGAACTCCCCAAATTTATAGTCGTAGACGTATCGGCTAGGAATAGAACCATGTGTGATTCGAAAATGGAAAAAAATGAAGTTCGATGATCACGTATAGGAATGAGCTAAGTCTTACAAGGTCTTATTTCCCTTGTGCGGTGTGATCCACTACAAATACCATTTGGTATAACTTATTTATTGTGGAATTGTCACAAATACCCGTTGGGTATAACTAAGTCTTTCCTATGTCAATGAAAAAGAAATGCATTGAACTTGATTTCTATGGCCATAAGTGGAACCATGCCACATTGAGATAAGTTCACTGCATGTATTATATGCATACTCATCTTACTCTAGATTGGCTAATGGGATGATTTATTATTTGTTGAAACATTATGATATATTTGCTCTAAGTGGTTGATTATTAAAAGCTATCCACTTCGAAGGATGATTTGAGAACTTTAGAATGTATCTTTAGTTTATGTTACATGCTCACATTTTCGTAATAAACCTAAGTGGTTGGGCGATGACAATGACATTATGATGGTGTAACTGGGAGTTGCCCTATTGAGAATTGTTTAATTCTCACCCTATGTGTTTGTGTTTCCATGTCGTCTCCAAGTTAAGTTAGGGGATGATGATGCTACGAGAAGAACTCAGAATGGCAATAGTGTAGCAGTGAATGTTTATGTTATGCTGTATTTAGTGGAATGGATATGTATGTAACTATATTAGAGAAGAAATATGTACCAAAGCTCATAGAGGAGCTTCCTCTTATACTCAACTATGTACTCGATGAATGTAGTGTTCTTTTGTTAAATGTTTTAATAGAATTTCGCTTAGTTATTATCTACATTAATCGAGCTTGCTATAGATACTTAAGAAAGGTCCGCTAATTAATAAGTAACAACTCTCGAGTATGATATAATGACTTAAGGATGGAGTTGTACTGGGAGGATGTTACACGCTTCGTAGATCGAGACGTACTTCTCCTGACAGTGAGGAGAGAAGGTAAAACCGTGAGGCATCGACATTAGCTTGCCAAAGCGGACAAATGTCACGGCTTAACCAGTCTGATGCGTTTCGAAGAAGGAGAAAGTCCCATGATGGGTGATCCTTAGGCCCCCTACCCGTACTTTGGGAGTCGGGATTATTATGATTGTGATTATGTTACGCTTATCAAGAGGATAAGTAAGAACTAGTGACGACTAGTTGAGGTATGAGCTCATAGCCTAGCTTTTTAGGGTGGCGATGATACTAGGTTTGATACCTTTATGTCACAAGTTTGAGAAAGAGAAAGGCTGTTCATGAGAAACTATATGCCACTTATTTGATGATAAATTACTGATCACATGTTTTATTAGTTTGTTTGCATAAAGTATTGCCATGCATTCATGTTTCGTTATGCTGCATACATGCATTAAGATTCATCCTAAAAAACACGAACCTTGGATAATTACTTTTATAAAACCTCATAATAGACCTTTCCATGTTAATCCTTTTCATAATAAACCCAAGGTTCCTGGGACATAAACGATGACATTAGGATAGGAGGATTCCCTATTGATTCTTTACTAAGATTCTCACCCCTCTTTTCTTTCTCTTATGTCTTCAGATCTCGATGGCGATGTTTATGGTCTTCATTGACACGCTGACTGGAAGGTGCACTTTACCCGAAGCATCGGTTGTATTATTTCGAGGGCGATGTGCTGTCCGTTTTTGCATACATGGGATGCCCGTTTGCGCATCCAATTTCCAGCTTTCGTTTCACTCCTACCTCACCGTATGGTGATGACCTTATCTTAGAGAGGACTCGACCCGCGACGAGTAGACTCGCGTGCTCGCCCTTCCCTTCCGGTGTGCGACTTCCCCGAGTATGTCCTCGCTGAGGCATTTCGAGACCGACCCATTGAGGACTCCTCACCCACATCTATTCAGAGGGATCTGCCTCTATGGCCCCCATAGACATCGGAGAGGAGCTGAGGACACCTGACACAGTGGAGGCCAGCCCGACACCCAAAGATATGCCCACGTTGAGGAGGTCACGTCTATCCCCCTTTCTGCTTGCACGCACTCAAGGAGCTCAGTCATGGGTACATACCTTCCAGGGATGAGGACAGCTTCACCAGTAGGTTTCGAGGGAGGGGTAGCTATAGCTGGGGTTTGATCTTTTGGGCTCCCCTGATACTTGTTGTTTATGTTTAATTTCGTTTATGTATTTTCTTGTTCTATGTATTGCAAGCTCTACCCACTTTATATGGGTATGACTTTATTTAGTCTTTATTTCAGCTAGTGTATTCAGGAACAAGTATTCAACTATGTTATCTAATATTATGATATTTGGTTCTATGGATGAATGCGTCCTTTATTGCTTTTAAATTGTGTGTTTAAGTTCTTTGCGTTTTACGATGCGCTCATGGTAGTATGCAATGGCTCACGTTTTGTTTTACATGTTTTCAAAAAAAAATTTATCCATATTTTCCGCTAAACATTTTGATAAAAGGAATTTAAAGAAGTAATAACTAATAATTAATCTTAATACGTCCTAGGCATGTTGGGTTAAATATTAGGGTGTTAACAAACCAAATGCACCATACAAACTTTGGAGGATATGCGGAGAGCATGTGTGATTGAGCAGAAGGAAGTTAGGATAAATTGCTTCCATTGGTGGAGTTTGCTAATAATAATAGCCATCATACTAGTATTAGCATGGCCCCATATGAAGCTTTATATGGAAGGAAATGTCAGTCTCCTTTGTGTTGGTACGATTCGGGGAAGCAAGATTGTTAGGACCCGATCTAGTTAATCAAACAACGGAATAAATCCAGAAAATCAAGGATAAAATCCTCGCAGATAGAGTCGTCAAAAGGGTTATGTGGATAATAGAAGAAAGCCTTTAGAGTTTCAGGAGAGCACATCTTAGGTCACACCTACTACGGGAGTAGGTAGAACTTTAAAGGTCAAAAAGTTGTCACTTAGGTTTACAGGTCCTTTTGCAAATCCTTCGATGAATTGGGTTAACGCTGATCAAATAGCCCTACCCCTGCTTTATCCAATCTTCATGATGTCTTTCATGTATCTCAACTTAGAATGTATCACCCAAACCCAAACCATATCATTGAACCTAAATCTATACAGTTACGAGATGATTTAATGTTTCAAATGCCTCCTACTCAAATCGTGGAATAGAGAAGTCTAGGCAATTGAGAAATAAATCGTGCAACTAGTAAAAGTAGCTTGGGTGGGCCAAGGAATGAAGATTTCACATGCGAGTTAGAGTCAACCATGAAGAAAGATTATCCGGAATTATTTCCAGGTACGAAATTTTGAGGACAAAATTTTTATTAAGGTGGGTGGCAATGTAACATCCTAGTTTTTCTTTAGAAATTTATGGAGGAATGGTTAGTGGCAATATTAAGATTCTGATAGACGTGGTTGTGATGAGAACGACCCTTATTGAGCACCAAAAAAAGATAAATAGTGTTTTGTGGGCCCCAGAGGCTTGCCCGATTAGCCAAAACACGGAATTGGTACCCAGAGGTGCCGAAATTAGGAAAACATGGGAATAAGGTTAGAAATAGTTAGAAATGGAAATTTTATGTTTAGAATTAATTTTTGGGTAATATCGTTTATCGGATGGTGTTTACTCGTTCTGAAATTTCGGTGTGCGATTTTTAACACGAAGATATTTCCATCACCGCCAATGGATAATATCCATCTAGTTAGGACATGTGAAGGCTAGATTTAATCTTGCAATCCAAGATTAAATCTTAGCCATCTATTTTGCTTTATGAAATGATTACTACTTTACATTATATCTTCAAGGCATTTAATACAAAGAAACAAGTCATCAACTTCTCCTCCATGCCAAGATCAATTTCAGCCAGCAAGAGAAAGAGAAGACTAGCCACTATTTTTATCTTCAAGAGCTTGATCTTGTGTTCTAAGCCCAAAAACACTAGCCTAGGGTTGTTGAAACCTCAAAGTTCTTTCATTAAACTTGTTCTACACCTTGATCTCTACAAATCTAACCAAACAAAATCTCTATTCCTCACCAAATCTTGTCTTGTTACCTCACACCTCACTGATTTAAGAAGGGTTTGAAGTTGGTTTGGAGGCTTTGGAGTGGAAGGATTCAAGCTTAGATCATCTTGGAGCCAAAGATCGACTAAGTTGTCAAAAGTAGGGTTTTTGTTGCCTTTCTTTGTCCAATTTTTTTGATCTATTTCAGGTTGAGCTAGGTCCAAATTTATAGTTTTATTGATTGATATTATGTTGATATTGATGTATAAATTTTGGTGGTAAGTTTGGATGGTGTTATAAAATGGTTTTTATTAAAAGAAATTTAGACTAGGCTACTGATTTTCAGTTTTGGAGGTAGGAGTGGTGCATGAATTTTTTGGTATATTTTTTGATATTTTCATGAGCTATAAAAATTATATGTTATATTTAACATCTTAAAATAATTACATGAATTTTCTTGGCTGTTGATTTTAAGTTTTACTGCCTCAAAAAATCAAGAACCGAAATGAGACAATACTGCCTTGATTGTTGAAACTTAAGCAATGAGATTGTCCAAATTTATTACCATACTAATTGACTGAACTAGCCCTTGAAATTTTTATACCAAGTTAATAACATATTGTAGTATCACTGTAAATTTTCTTGTGCATTGATTCAATCAATTGCTAGTGTTAAAAATTATGAGAACTCTAGATCTCATCTAATTGGTGGCCCCTGACCACTAAATTTGTAAATTTACTGAAGAAGTTAGAGAACTCTTTTTGTCCTGAAATTTTTACAGGGCCTCCTAGACACATTGAAGTGTCATGTGAAATGGCCGTTTGATATGGAAATAAAATGTTGTACCTAGAACAGGAAATCTGCCAAGGTGCTGGGATGTGAGAATGGTGAACATATGAATGCATATGAATGCATGCTAATTATTTCAAGTGTGTGGCATATGAATGCATGCTAATTATTTCAATTACTTATTCATGAGACATGAATGAGCCTCTAATATGATTGAATACCTACTTGTAATGTAAGCATGCTTTTGAGTAAAAAATGAAGTACATAATGCGGTTATGTGAGAAAGCACAGAAAACAGGATGTATAAATTTTGCTAGTGCATGTTTGAACATATGGGGAAAACAGAGACAAGGCTTAGATAGGATGGTGAGGGAAGGCAAGAATACTGACTTCTCTAGAAAATTTATAAGTCGGAAGACGTATTGGCTAGGAATAGAACTGTGTGATTGAAATGGAAAAAATGAAGTCCATTATCACGATAGGAATGAGCTCATGTCCTAGTAGTTTATTGTCCTCTGTGGAATTATCAAATGTAGATACATCTTTATGTGAAATTAAGCCTCCCCTATGTTAGTACTTTACCATCCTGAGGTAATGTATCATTATTTGTTCCCAGGTCCGTTTTATCTATATGTGTTTTGTTGGATTGGATACTAGAGTAGACTAGGTTTTGGATGTTGACCAACCTTTTGATATAGGGTCCTGAACTAGATTAGGAGTTAGCCAGGATGTGTGGATATGATGTATATATTGTAAACTTATAACTGATATTTATGTATGTAGAGACAAGCTTTGAAACATATATTGTCTAAAGTACTTTATTGCTTTATATTCTAACTAGTACAGATTACAAACGTCTGGTAATACTATGCTAATTACTATGTCAACACTCTAGTAGAATATGGTAATTAGGAGGGTGTTACAAACCTCAGCGGAAGCTTTGAATAATCCCCTAGTACCAACCTACCAGGTTCTGGATCCGCTTTAGCATATAGGTGCCAAAAGCCACCTTTTGAATCTCCTAAGGAGAACTTAAGAAAATCTTTTCATTGCCTTGATCTACTCTTCGCTTTATAGGGGTTAAAAGCTCCAAAAGGCGGGGTTTGCCTCTGAAATTCAGCAAATTTCTAGGTTCCGCTCTCCATCGGTTCAAGCCTTTCCATCATTTGATTGGCAATTGCAACTTGTTCCCTCATTACCATGGCCATCTAACAAAAGGTATTCATCATTTTTGTGTCATTTTACACTCCGCTCCTAGTTTGCCAATTTGAAGTCATTGATTCCTATCACACAAAACAAAATATTGAGTTGATCAGGCTCAATACTAAGCTAAGTGTGGCAGGAACCCACAATATTCCTAACCAGTAGTCATACACACATATAGGCATATATGCATCATAATGCATGACAATTCCTAAAGAAACATAGTCGGTCCAATCCTTAGGCTTGAGGATAGTTCGCTCTAATACCATAATGTAACATCCTCCTAATTACCATATTCTACTCGAGTATTGACATAGTAATTAGCAGAGTATTATTTATATCCATGATCTATACTAGTCGAAATATAAGGTAGTAAAGAGCTTTAGATACATATGTTGCAACACTCATATTTACATATATGAACATAATTTTTAAGTTTCCAAGATATACATCATAGTACCAAACAAGCCAGTTAACCCTGAAGCTAGTCAGGGATTCTAACAAAAGGGCTAGCCTGCGGGTATCGGTCCAACAAAATCACATATCAATATAAATGAACCTGAATACATCTAGTACATCAGTTTAGGTTGGTAACATTCTAACCTTACCTTACAACTACGTACAAGCTAAGAGTCCCTGGAAACCTCACGTCCTCCTACAGGAAACCATTGGCCATTGGTTGGATAGCTTCATCTCCGCCAGGGGCCCCAGAATCTCAGGTGGGTCTCAGTCGAAGGATGATGATGAAGAAGTGGGTACATCTACTTGGAGGGGTAAAGGTGGCGCGACTAGAACATGGAACACCTTGGGTGTGCCATATGAAGAGGCACGCCATCATAGGAAGAAGCAAGGTCGAACTCCCAAAAATCCATGCACTAAAGGAACGGCCAAAAAATACATATACACAAATCTGAAAGTAACCTACGGCATACAAGGAGTCAAGTGCCGGATCATACTGCCAGACCCATTGTGGCGAATCAAGGAAAAATATTAGTGACGGCATCTTGCGAATCTAAGATACAAGTACAGACAGCAGGGGTGAGAATACTATAAAATTCTCTAGGAGGTAGTCCACCCAGAATGTATAGAATATAGGAAATAAGTTAATTCATATAAAACATCCATTCAAGAGTTATAGGCATCAATGATAAAATATGTCAATCATAGGAATTTAGAATGTCACCAAGGAATAAGTCATGTACTTTCCTTTTTTTGTAGGCATCAATTCCATGTATTTTCTTCTTTTTGTTAACATAGGGAAGGCTTAGTTTCACATAAAGATATAATTTGCAATTGATAATTCTACAAAGGACAATAGACTGCTAGGACATGAGCTCATTCCTATTCGTGATCATCGGACTTCATTTTTTTCCATTTCCAAATCATACACAATTCTATTCCTAGTCAATACGTCTACCGACTTATAAATTTTCTTGGGAAGTTCAACATCTAATAATTAACCCAATACACCTAGGTTGTATCTGATTAATTACTAGACTTTACTTTTTGCTTCCGTTCTTTGATCTAAACTCTTAAAAATACTTTAATGAAAATACAAATAAATTTTTTTTTTAAACTTTGAAAATAAAACATGAGCCACGCATACTAAGTAAACCCATCGTCCTTCTTGCGTGAAATAAAAACTAATCACCCGTTGCACAACAATAGCATGAATAATCCCATCATCATATATAATTATAACATAAACAGGATTCGTTCCACATAATAATATCAAAATACACAACAAGTAGATATTATGCCCTCCAATAGAGTTGGGCTAGGTCTAGTTAATCAAACAATACATAAATAGTATATGGATGGAAAACATCCATCAATGACACCTACTAATAACACTTTAGAGGGAAATATATAAATATACGTGTCAAGTTAGCAGGATCAAGTTCAGCTACCAGGTAAAAGCCTCAACATGATTCACGAACACTTCCTTCTATTTCTGAAGACAAGATGGAAAGAAAAAAAATAGAGGGAGTAAGAAACTTATAAAAAGAATCTAGTAGGGTACTCACCTCATGATACATTGTGTCATCATCATCATCCCCAGGAACCTCGGGGTTATTATAAAATAGTAAGCATGCTAAGATTCATTTATTAAGTTCAAAATAATACTTTACCGAGGTTCATTGATTTTAATCATGCATCTTATAATACATCATAAACTTAGCATGTCATGTTTATAATGAACCTTTCCTTTCATCAACACATCATATCCTCATCATCATATCATAATAACATGCATAGAACATCATATTTCTCATCATCATCTCATAAATGTTATGCACAGAAGAATATCATATCATAATAGCTATGCACAAGACATGGTGCACATATTTCATTTCTTTAGTGTCCTAGGTGACTTAAAATCTTGTCATCATCATCATTATTTTCCTTGGGGCTACCCTATACTTTACCCTTTTAGGAGTAATCTAGGTTATGAGCTCATACCTTACTAGTCGTCACTAGCATATACTTATCCCTTTTGATAAGTTAAAATCCCAACTCTACCCTTTTGAAGAATGGGCTAGGGGCAAGAATCACCTTTTCACCACCTATAATGATAGGTTCAAACTATCATTTTCTCAGGATCACCTTTTCACCACCTATAGTCTATGGGTCCAAAGGATCATTTCCTCATAAGTTTAGTCACCATTAAGTCTTTGCATGTTATATCATAATTATCAAAATGCATGAACATTCTCATTGTTTGCAGCAGGACTATAACATGCAAGCCATGAAATCATTCAATAATATCAAATTCTCAATAGGCATTACATCATCATATAAATGACATTCCAAAGCATCAAAAGATGTCATCTAAAATTCTCAGGAATTCCCTTAAATAATCGAACTCTAAAATTGGGTAACCTTAATTATCAAACTAATTTCTTATGCATCTAAGGGATTTATTACCATCAATTATAAGCCTTAAGAATGTAACACCCTAAAAATTACTTAAAAATTAATTTGAGCTTTGTTAGTTGTAATTTTAAAATATAACAGTTTAACAACGATGAGGGTGGCCCAACGGACGTTTAAAAAAAAAAAAAATTTTGGGCCGGTGAATAGTAACCTTGTGGGCCCCACAGCCCGTCCTACAGGAACCTACATTCGAGTCCTTGAGGTGCCCAAAATTAGGAAAACATGGGAATAAGGTTAGAATAGGTGGGAATGATAATTTTATACTTAAAATTAATTTTCGGACAATATCGTTCAATCGGGATAATGTTTACTCGTTCGTGAGATTTTCGTGTATCCCTTTTAACATGAAAGGTATTTCCATCACCACAAATGGATGATGTCCACCTACTAAGGACATGTGGAAGGCCAAGATTTAATCTTGGAATCTAAGATTAAACCTTAGCCATCCATTGTTGCTTTATGACATAAATAATGATTTTTTACTAAATATCTCCATTTCAATTATTAAAGCAAGCCTAGTCACCAACTTCTCCTCCAAGATAAGAGCAATTTCGTGGTCAGCAAGGGAAGAAGAGAGCAGCCACCATTTTTGTCCTCAAGAGCTTGTTCTGAGTTCCAAGCCCAAAAACTCCAAGCTAGAGTTGTTGGATCATCAAAAGTTCTTCATGAAACTTGTTCTACACCCAATTCCCTAAATCTAACCGAACAAAATCTCAATCACTCATCAATCCTTACCTTTCTCCCTCACACCTCACTGATATCAGAGGGTTTGAAGTTAGATTGGGAGCTTTGGAGGAGAAGGAATCAAGTTTGGTTAATCTTGAAGCCAAGGAGCTAATAGGTTACTACAAGTAGGGTTTTTCTTGCCTTTTCTTTGTCAAATTTTTCTAATATGTTTTGGGTTGTGTTAAGTCCGAAATTTCTGGTTATTTTGGATGATATTATGTTGATATTGATGTGTGAATTTTGGTGATGGGTTTGGATGGTGTTAGAAAATGGGTTTTATCAAAGTAAGTTTGGACTAAGTTGCTGGAAATTCTGTTTTCCTGATGTTGCAGTTGTTCACGAAATTTTTGGAATATTTTTTGGTGCTTTCATGACCTATAAAAATTACATGTTGGAGTTAGCACCTTAAAATAACTACATGAATTTTCTTGGGTGTTAGTTTTAAGGTTTGATGCCTCAGAAAAATCAGAAACCAAAATGAGGCAGATGCTGTCCTGATTGTTGAAACTGAAGCAGTAAATTTGTCCGAATTTATTATCATAGCAAATGATTGAATTAGGCTTTGAAATTTTTACATGAAGTTACTAACATGTTGAAGTGTCACTGTGAATTTTATTGGGAATTAATTCAATCAGTTGCTAGGGTTAAAAATTAGGGAACTCGGTTCTGGTCTGGGAATTGGTGGCCCCTGACCACTAAATTTGTACATTTTACTGAGGTGGCTATAGAGCCGTGTTTGTCCTGAAATTTTTACAGGTTATTCTAGACACATTGAAGTATCATACAGAATTTTTGTGACTCTTGAAATGGCTGTTTGATATGATAATGAAATGTTGTAGGACAATAACTCTGCCCATTGTGCTGGAATGGAACAATGCTTTGAATTGAGAATGTAATGGCACTTTGGCTTCTAGTATGACATGAGTATTTGATATTAAGTGTTTGGCCATGTGACTTATGACATGTAAATGCATGCTATGGATTTTAAAGATTGAAGTATGAGAAAAGAATGAGAATTTCATTGTGAATGATTGCCTATATGTGGCCTATGTATGCATTTGAGAAAAGAGAAAAGTATATGATGCCATTATAAGGATGTATAAATTTAAATTGTGCATGTTCTGACATATGGACAAAATAGAAACAAGACTTAGATTGAATTAGGGGAAGGCGAAAGTAGTACTTCCCAAAATTTATTTTGAGTTGGTAGACGTATCGGCTAGGAATAGATTGTGGATTCAAAAATGGAAAAAATGAAGTTCGATGACCATGTATAGGAATGAGCTCAATCCAATAAGCAGTCTATTTCCCTTGTGGTGTGATCCACCATAAATACCCGTTAGATAAACGGATCTATTGTGGAGTTGTCCACTGAAATACCCGTTGGGTATAACTAAGTCTTTCCTATGTCAATGAAAAGAGAAATACACTATTTGATCTTTGTGGCCATAAGTGATACCATGTCACCTTGAGATAAATTCATTGCATGTATTATATGCTACTTATCTTATTTTGAAATGTCTGTTGGAATGTGATGAGATATATGCTTGAAGTGACGAAATGCTAAAAGCTACCCACTTTCAAGGATGATTTTGGAACCTTAAAATGAACCTTTAGAATATATTGCATGATCAGTTTTAATAAACCGAAAGTGGCTTGGGCGATGACGATGACATTATGATTGTGATTGGGAGTTGCCCTACTAAGAATTTTAAAAATTCTCACCCCTATGTGTTTGTTTCCGTGTCGCCTCCAGGTTAAGCCAAGGATGAGGATGCTGCTATGCAAAGGAGTGTAGGATTACTGTAGTATAGTTATGTTTTATTCTGTTGTACTTAGGAAATGAGTATGTATGTAAATGTATTAGAAGACAGATATGTACTAAAGCTCATAGAGGAGCTTCCTTATGTATTTTAGCTGTATGTTTAATAAACTTGATGTTTACTTGTAATATGTTTTAATAGAATTACGCTTAGTTATCTTGTACATAAATCGAGCTTGTTATAGATAATTAAGAAAGGTCGAATACAAGTAACAACTCTTGAGTATGATACCATGACTTAAGGATGAGGTTGTACTTGGGAGGATGTTACATTATGGTATCAGAGCAGTTCATCCTTGTAGGACCTTGAGGAATGGACTAGCTATGCTTCCTTAGTAAATGTCATGCATTATAATGTTATATATGTGTATGACTACTTGTTCGGAATGTTGTGGATTGCTGCCACACTTAGCTTGGTATTGAGCCTAATCAACTCAATAATTCTTGTTTGGTGTGACAGGATCAATGACTTCAAATCGGAAAACTAGGAGGGGAGCAGGAATAACGCCGAAATGATGAACACCTTTCGTGAAATGGCATGCAGCTATGAGAGAACAAGCTAAGTCGCCAACAGGATGATGGAAAGGTTGGATCGACATGCCGAAGGAAATCCAATTGGGAATCCTGAGGAGAGAAAGGATGTGGAATACCAGAAGTTCAGAGTTTCAGGAAAGCAAACCCCCTGCCTTTTCGAGGAGCCTTCAACCCAAGTAAAGCAGGAAGAATGGATTAAGGCCATGGAGAAAATTTTCTCGTTCTTCCTTGCACCGAGATCGAGAAAGTGGCTTTTGCTACTTACATGCTGGAGGCAGATGTAGAGTTTTGGTGGGTTGGCACTAAGGGTTGTTGAAGCTTCTCAGACTGAAGTCACCTGGGATATCTTTAAGGAAGCTTTCTACCACAAGTACTTCCCTACTTCAGTGCGAAATGCAAAGGAGTTGGAGTTCATGGCACTTAAGCAAGGGCCCATGAATGTAGCAGTAGCACACCAAAGTTAGGAGCTCTGCAAGTTTTCCACTATCTACCAGCGCAATCCTGATGAAGCTTGGAAATGCATGAAGTATGAAGGAGGGTTACGAAGATATTGAAGTTGCAGTGGTCTTTAGAGATTCGGGATTATGCAACCCTAGTGAACAAGTGCCGACGTGAGAGGACTCCAACAAGAAGCTAGCAATGGCCAAGATCTTCTAAGGACACTTCTAACAAAAGGTTGGCACTTGAGGACCAAGCTTTGAGGAGGCTTCGTCCTAAAAGAAGCAATTCCGAGCCATCCCATATGAAGACAAACAGCTACCAAAGTCAACGTGTGGCAAGATTGCCCAAAATGTGGGAATCATGGAAAGACCTTTCTTGGCTAGACAATACGTATGCTACCATTGTGGGAAACCGGGGCATAAGATATGGGAGTGTCCTGAAAGATATCCAAAGCCTCGAGAAGCCAACTACAAAGCCACAACGACAGGGTCTTTACCATAAGTGCTGAAGGACGTCACCACCCAAGAATTCGACCTAAGGTAGGAACGTTTAGGATTTGATTGAATTGTTTGAACTGTATGTGTGAATTCCTTATTTGATTTATGAAGGTTTTCTTTTGAAATTGTTTTCAAAGGAATTTTGAGGGCAAAATTCTTTTTAAGGTGGGTGGTAATGTAACACCTTGAAAAATTACTTAAAAATTAATTTAAGCTTTGTTAGTTGTAATTTTAAAAATATAACAGTTTAACAACGATGAGGGTGGCCCAACGGACGTTTAAAAAAAAAAAAAATTTTTGGCCGATGAATAGTAACCTTGCGGGCCCCAAGCCGCTTGGCTTAACCCTACATTTGGGCCAAGGTGCCCAAAATTAGGAAAACATGGGAATAGGTTAGAAATAGGTGGGAATGATAATTTTATACTTAAAATTAATTTTCGGACAATATCGGTAAGATGATGGTTTACCGTTCGTGAATTTCGTGTACGGTTTTTAACACCAAGGTATTTCCATCACCACAAATGGATGATGTCCACCTACTAAGGACATGTGGAAGGCCAAGATTTAATCTTGGAATCTAAGATTAAACCTTAGCCATCCATTGTTGCTTTATGACATAAATAATGATTTTTTACTAAATATCTCCATTTCAATTATTAAAGCAAGCCTAGTCACCAACTTCTCCTCCAAGATAAGAGCAATTTGGTCAGCAAGGAAGAAGAGAGCAGCCACCATTTTTGTCCTCAAGAGCTTGTTCTTGGTTCCAAGCCCAAAAACTCCAAGCTAGAGTTGTTGGATCATCAAAAGTTCTTCACTAAACTTGTTCTACACCCAATTCCTACAAATCTAACCGAACAAAATCTCAATCACTCATCAATCCTTACCTTCTCCCTCACACCTCACTGATATCAGAGGGGTTTGAAGTTAGATTGGGAGCTTTGGAGGAGAAGGAATCAAGTTTGGTTAATCTTGAAGCCAAGGAGCTAATAGGTTACTACAAGTAGGGTTTTTCTTGCCTTTCTTTGTCAAATTTTTCTAATCTGTTTTGGGTTGTGTTAAGTCCGAAATTTCTGTTATTTTGGATGATATTATGTTGATATTGATGTGTGAATTTTGGTGGTGGGTTTGGATGGTGTTAGAAAATGGGTTTTATCAAAGTAAGTTTGGACTAAGTTGCTGGAAATTCTGTTTCCTGATGTTGCAGTTGTTCACGAAATTTTTGGAATATTTTTTGGTGCTTTCATGACCTATAAAAATTATATGTTGGAGTTAGCACCTTAAAATAACTACATGAATTTTCTTGGGTGTTAGTTTTAAGGTTTGATGCCTCAAAAAAAGAAACCAAAATGGCAGATGTTGTCTGATTGTTGAAACTGAAGCAGTAAACTTGTCCGAATTTATTATCATAGCAAATGATTGAATTATTGTCCTGAGTGTCACTGTGAATTTTATTGGGAATTAATTCAATCAGTTGCTGGGGTTAAAAATTAGGAACTGTTTGGTCTGGAATTGGTGGCCCCTGACCACTAAATTTGTACATTTTACCTGAGGTGGCTATAGAGCTTGTTTGTCCTGAAATTTTTACAGGTTATTCTAGACACATTGAAGTATCATACAGAATTTTTGTGACTCTTGAAATGGCTGTTTGATATGATAATGAAATGTTGACCTAGGACAGTAACTCTCCCATTGTTGGGAATGGAACAATGCTTTGAATTGAGAATGTAATGGCACTTTGGCTTTAGATGATATGAGTATTTGATATTAAGTGTTTGGCCATGTGACTTATGACATGTAAATGCATGCTATGGATTTTAAAGATTGAAGTATAGAAAAGAATGAGAATTTCATTGTGAATGATTGCCTATATGTGGCCTATGTATGCATTTGAGAAAGAGAAAAGTATATGATGCCATTATAAGGATGTATAAATTTAAATTGTGCATGTTCTGACATATGGACAAAATAGAAACAAGACTTAGATTGAATTAGGGGAAGGCGAAGTAGTAACTTCCCAAATTTATTTTGAGTCGGTAGTACGTATCGGCTAGAATAGATCTGTGGGATTCGAAATGGAAAAAATGAAGTTCGATGACCACGTATAGGAATGAGCTCAGTCCTTGACAAGGTCTATTTCCCTTGTGTGGTGTGATCCACCTAAATACCCGTTGGGTATAAACGGATCTATTGTGGAGTTGTCCACTTGAAAATACCCGTTGGGTATAACTAAGTCTTTCCTATGTCAATGAAAAGAGTAAAATGCACTCAATTTGATCTTTGTGGCCATAAGTGATACCATGTCACCTTGAGATAAATTCATTGCATGTATTATATGCTACTTATCTTATTTTGAAATGTCTGTTGGAATGTGATGAGATATATGCTTGAAGTGACGAAATGCTAAAAGCTACCCACTTCGGAGGATGATTTTGGAACCTTAAAATGAACCTTTAGAATATATTGCATGATCAGCTTTTTAATAACCGAAGTGGCTTGGGCGATGACGATGACATTATGATTGTGATTTGGGAGTTGCCCTACTAAGAATTTTAAAAATTCTCACCCCTATGTGTTTGTTTCCGTGTTCGCCTCCAGGTTAAGCCAGAGGATGAGGATGTTGCTATGCAAAGGAGTGTAGGATTACTGTAGTATAGCCATTACTATTTTATCTATTGTACTTAGTGAAATGAGTATGTATGTAAATGTATTAGAAGACAATATGTACTAAAGCTCATAGAGGAGCTTCCTTATGTATTTTAGCTGTATGTTTAATAAACTTGATGTTTACTTGTAATATGTTTTAATAGAATTACGCTTAGTTATCTTCGTACATAAATCGAGCTTGTTATAGATAATTAAGAAAGGTCGTAGAATATAAGTAACAACTCTTGAGTATGATACCATGACTTAAGGATGGGGTTGTACTTGGGAGGATGTTACAAACAACATTATTAGACTATATGGTAGCATAGACAAGTTGTTCTTAAGGTTTTACCGTGTGTACGTTACGTTTTTAACCATTTCGCTTTCGGCTTTCCCTATGATGTTAAAATTAATTACTAAACCAATTATGAATCATTGTCCCTTATCTAAACATAATAAAATCTGGTTTTAAGGCCACTAAAGGTTCTAGACAGAATGCATAAATTTCGTCTCTAAAGTGCTAGAAATCTTGCTTGTACGGTTTTCTAGTTGCTAGTTTCATTTTTAGTGTTCGGGTCAATCCTATACTAATTGTTACCAGATTTTTCATGACTAACCAATCTTAGGCAGAATTATAACATACTAAAACATATTTGGTAGTGGATCAACTTAAAGAGGTCAAAGACTAGTATTAACCTAGTTTTACGGTTTATTTATGTAGCTAATTTTTCTTCTAACATGTATAGAATTGTTCCTCATCATTAAACATAATAATCATAACTTCAAACATATTAAATCATCATCATACAGTAGTAGTAAACTCAGATCAGTTATTCGAATCATAAACCTCACATAATTGCATCAAATCACATTTTAAGTGTATGTAAGATACGGTTTCCATAAAATCCTTGCAAAACCTCAAAACTCTTTTAGAAACTAATGCTTTTTGTTAATCTTGAAAGGAATTATAGAACTAAATTAGTAGCTATTTAAAATCACTTTAGGCCTACCTTAATCATGAGGCCGATTTATATATTGAAAGAATATTCATGATTAGAATTTTCACTTAAGATAAAAGGAGCAAGTCCTTGAAGCTTAAGAGATTTATGTGGTATCTTACAATCATAAACATGCTATGTAACCTCATTTTAATCTTGTCATTATAAGGTGATAACTTGGAATTATAAACATGATATGCAAATCCATTTCTTTATCTTTAAGATTCAAGGTGATGACTTGAAAATTAAACATGATGCAAGAGATTGAAATATAAACATGATGCAAGAAAATTAGCGGAGTCGCACCTGGAACGGTGAAGGAAGAGAGAACTCTTATTACATCATATTAAGCTCTAAACTCAATACTTCTTAAAGAATGATTCTTTGACTCCAATAATCAATGAAACTTTAGAGTTTTATTACCATGGTTCCAACTTTGCTTGTGATACTTGGGCAAGTCTTTGAGCTCTAAGATCTTTAAGTGATGACATAAATGTAACACCCTAATATTTAACCCCAATATGCCTAGGACGTATCAAGGCTAATTATTAGTTATTACTTCTCTTTAAATTCATTTATAAAATACTTAGCGAAAAAACGGGTAAATTTTTTTTTTTTGAAATGATTTATATAAACCAAAGTGCGAGCCTTTGCGCGTAACATAAACAACGTGAAGCGGAAGAATAAATAAAACATACAGAATATAAACATTAAAGAACACATCCATCATAAACATCATTCCTCATTACATTAGATAATATAGTTTAGTACATCACAACGGAAATATAAAGGAAACATAAAGTCTTACCCATACTAGTGGAGAGCTTGCAGGTACAATGGGAAACATAAAGACAAATACATGGTAATAATCCCAAAAGATAAACACCCAACTATCACTACCCTCCCACTCCAAGCCTACTGACGCCTCTCGGCGGGAGATGTAGCCGCGACTGACGAAGCTCCTCGGATGTAGCCCAATGAAGCGGAGATCTAGGCATGGGAATCGAGGGGAGGCATGGCCTCCGCGTCGTGGTCGCCTCTCGGCTGTCGACGCGCCTCGCATGCCTCGCTGGCTACCGTGTCCTCACTACCTCCTCCGTGACCCATAGGGAACGAAGGGAAGACCTCCAAGGATCAGCCTCTGATCGAGAACGGGGAACACTCAGGATATCCGCGTACCTCCGACGAGGTTGGGGACACGGTCTCTGCCATCTGGTCGTGTCCTCTCAAAGATCAGTCGTCGCCAAAGGGTGAAGTCGGATCGAGCGAGCGGAGACGGGGCAAAAGGGCGTCCCACGTATGCAAAACGTGCACCCAATGACCCTTGAAGTGGTAGGACTGATGCTCGGGGTCATAGTGCACCTCCCATGTAGGCGGGTCAATGAAAATCACGAACGACGCCATCGATATCTGAAGACGTAACGGAAAGACAGAGAGAGGGGTGAGAATTCTTACTAAAGAATCTCAGGAGGAAGTCCTCTATCCTAGTGCCATCGTTACGTCCCCAGGAACCTTGGGTTTATTATGAAAAGGTTGAGCATGCATAGGTTCATTATGAGGTTTTCGCAAAGGTTATTGTCCAAGGTCCATGTCTTTTATAATGATTCTTAATGCATGTATGCAACATAATGTTTCATGGATGCATGGTAGCACTTTAGGTAAATCAAACAATAATTCAAACAACATTTGTGTGGCATGAAACTTTTCTTTGAACATCTTTCCTTTTCTCATACTTGTGTCACCAATAATATAGTAACCGCACCCTTAAGCTAGGCTATGAGCTCATACCTTAACTAGTCGTCACTAGTTCTTACTTATCCTCTTGATAAGCGAATCATAAATATCATAATCCCAACTCCCAAGAGTACGGGTAGGGGGCCTAAGGATCACCCATCATGGGACTTTCTCCTTCTTCGAAACGCATCGACTGGTTAAGACCAGCGACTTTGTCCGCTTCGGATGGTCTCGAACGTCCATATACCCCACTGTTTACTCTCTCCTCACCTGAGCAGGAGAAATGCGTCTCGGCATATAACTTTAAACTTCATATTTCTCAAAAACTTTCTTTGTCCCCTCAAATTTGACGGAAATTCGCGGCATAACACTACTCTTCGAATTTCCTCAAATTTGAGTCATGCCACATAATTTCAGTCACATGCATCATTTTCATGGAACTTTCTCATTGCCACAACTTTCTAGTTCACATGAGCATATTTCTCAATTTCATTCATATCTTTGAAACATTATGCATCTCAAACACAACATTTCATCAAATTATGCATATAAAGTTTCATGCTCAAGGAACTAACATAATCACATCATCATAAGTGTGCACGAGGTTCATCATCATAATCATACTCTCTCGTCCACCTATCTCATAGTATCTTATGCTTTGCCCCTTTCGGGCTTTAAACTTGTATTTGCATTATTATTACCCTCAAGGGGTTGGCACTTAAACTTTTCTCTAAGATTTGAACTCACCAAGATTCCACTCAGCACTCAACATAAAAGGGAGAAATATATATCATTTGCTTAAGGGCTCTAGAATCTCCATTTCGACCCTTTTAAGATCCATCTTCGCCTAAGGCTCCATAATTAATTCTTAGATCAATTATGAGGGATTCCTAGGCATGTTCTCTAAGTTATAAACCACTTAGATCTCTTATCATCATCTTATACTTAGAAATTAGCACCTAATCATTTATGAAGGGATCTTGTACATGTCTTACTAATTATGAATCATTTATCCCTGAATTAATCATGCTAGAACAGATTTGCACTTCTTTATTATTAAGGTGTTCTAGAATTCTCATCTCAAGTCCCTTTTTAGTTACTTATTCTTTACTAGCTTCTCTAAATCGATCCTTGCTTCACTCAACATAATTTTACACATTTAACACCTTAGAACAGCATTTATACAGGAGCCAAACATAGAACCGAAATCATGAACCCATAAGATCACATAATCTCTTGGGTTGAAATGCATATAAGTTACTAGTTTTCTCTTGGAATGTTTCTGGAAACAAAAGGTGTTCTGGTAATATTACATGTTCCTAGTAATCGATTACCAGGAGCTCAATTCATTCTGGGTTTTCAAAAACAAGGTAATCGATTACACATAATGGTAATCGATTACGTAGGTTAAACGTTTGAAAAGTAAAGAACATAGGTAATCGATTACATACGGTAATCGATTACTTAGGGTTAAATCTTTCCGATAGTAAAGGACATATGGTAATCGATTACTATAATGTAATCGATTAGTTTTCAGAAGGTTCTGGGCATGAAAAGCCGTAGTAATCATTACACTGCCTCTGGTAATCAATTATGAGAACCAAAAGTCCTTCAAAACCTTCTGGTAATCGATTACATGGTGGTAATCGATTACCAGAACCTCCTAAATTGAGAAAACATGATTTTGACACATTCCAAACTATTTTAAACCTCTTGAGACCTCATAAAACAGTTTTCCAACATTTCCTTGAAAATTATTCATGTATTTTACAAAATCAAACCATTGTTGGTTCATACCAAAACTCATCCATTTCTTTTTGAATGGAGTTTCCTTTTTAGGATACTTAGGGCAAGTCTTTGAGCTCTAGAGTATTTAGGTGATGACAAAATCTTAAACATGCCATGCACTTTATTTTACTCTTCATTAGAAAGTAAAGTGAGAGCATAAAATAAATATGAGATGCAACTTCATTATTATCTTTAAGGATTAAGTGATGACTTGAAATATAAACATGAAATGCAAGCTTGGGAATTTAAATATGGTAATGCAAGTTCATCATTTACTCTTGTGAAATTAGTGATAGCATCAAAATAAACATGAGATGCAAGACATAAATTTAAACATGAATGCATCTTGTTTTTGTCTTAGCTAGAGCTCTTGCAAGACTTTTAGAGGAACATAAACCTCAACCCATTATGTATCATAAGGCAAGCTTTAGAGTTCTTAGCACCTAGACTTCAAGAGAAATCTTAAGGTTTGAACTCATCATCAAGCTTAAGGAAATGGACCCAAAGTTCATCACTTTGTCTAAACAAAACTACAAGAACTAAGTCATATTCTTTATTTTATTGCTCATAGGCTTCAATCTAGCGCGGATTCTAGAACGGCCGACCAACTTTAAGGTTGGCAAGGGTAAGCCTAGAGCTTTTGAAATCATGGGATTAACTTTCTTAACAAAACTTTTGTGATCTACTAGACATATTTTTACAAACTTTGTTCAAATCCAAAGAAGAAAACTGAAATCCTTAAGGGAAAGAGGAAGAGGAAAACCAAAAACTTAAGCCAAGAAAAAGAAAGGAAATCCAAGCATGTATGGTCCAAGACCAAGTTGTTTCAAGCTTTAGAGGTTTCTCACATGACAACAACAATCATTATCTTGAAACCTCATCATCAAGCTCACATTCTTTTTGTAAGAAGGCCTCTTGGCCGAAAAAAAGAGGAAGGAAAAGGAGTTTGAAACTAAGAGAAAAACTAGAACTTTCTTGAAGAACACAAACAAAAATCATCAAAACTTAACCCCTACCTTAAGAAGTCTTGAAGAGATGTAAGAAAGCTTTGTTTTCTAGATGGAAGGAGAAGGAAATCCTTTTGGAGTCTTGAGGAAGAAATCAGCCAAGTTGAGGGAATTTGAGAGGAATGAGAGAATTTGCAAGAAGTGTGAACTTACCAAGTGAACCAAAGTGTGACAAGGTTCATCAAGGCTTGGTATTTATAGAAAAATGAGATATGTTGGCTGATTTGGGGAGGGAATGGCTGATGACTTTTCAAGGTCAAGGGAGGAGGAAATATCTCTTACAAAAGCATGGGTTTAGGCATGGCAAGCATGGTTGGAAGCATGGGCAAGGTATGGCCTAAGGCATGGGCTTGGAGTGCATCAACTCAACATGTGGCACCATTTGGGACAATTTTCGGCCTCATCAGCCAAGGGGAAGGGATTTTTGTTCATGTAATTGTGGTTTAAGGATGTGTTTAAGTGTTTCTATGATTAGGCTTTTTGATTAGGAGTTTGTAAGCAAGCGTTTAGGTGAGAAAATGGTTAATTGAGGTGTTCAAGACTTGATTAGGAGGGTGATCTTATTAGATTAGTAATTTAAAATAATTCTTTTGGTCAAATGAGGTATGGCTCAATTCCTTAATTTAAGGAAAAGAGAGAGAAAACACTATTCAAGATTCCATGACTAGCAATCTTGAATTTAAAGAATACAATTAGAGTTTATCTAAGCAATCTTAGGTTCTAATTAACCTTAATAAATCATTTTGACTCTAGATTAATTATCGAAATAAATTAATCTTCGATTAGAGCCTAATATTGCTTAGGTTTTGCTAATTGCTTCATTAGGCGCATGTACACTGTTCTAGGGGCAAAATGGTAATTTTGCACTAAAACTGCCAGGACCTTTGGCTCAAAACATCAAACATTGCTCATAAACATCATTCTAAACTTCCTGGAAGTTCCGGGCTCAAACGGCATCTTTTACCCGTGTAGACACAGGAGGGTATTTTGGTCATTTTGAGCCGAAGTTTAAAACGAGGTTTCCTCCGATATCATTCATAACAGCATAATCCCCTTCAAACATCGAGTTGACCCATTCGAGGGTTGCCGGGCAACTGTCCTGAATTTCGGAGTAATGACCTCAGGAGCATTTCGGTCATTTGTACTTAAGACTATAAATTTTGGGCGTTACAATAAACATAAGCATGTTATGCGTTGATTCTTTTTAAATCATTATAAAATAAAGTGAAAGTATAAAATAAATTGAGATAGCATTTTTATTATCTTTAAGAGTTAAGTGACAACTTGAAACATAAACATGAAATGCAAGCTTGGAAATTTAAACATGAGTTATGCAAGTTCATTTATTTATTCTTGAGAATTTAGTGATGACATTAAAAGTAAACATGATGTACAAGGCATAAACTTAAACATGGATGCAAGTTCATTTTTATTTTTTTACTAGAGCTTCTTCAAGACTTTAAAAGAATTATAATTTCAACCCAATATATATCTTAGCAAGACAAAGTGAACTTTAGAGATTTCATTATTAAGCTATCCTAGAAAACTTTCTTATTCTTGAGGCCGAAATCAAATGGCAAGAAAAGGAAAAGTTCAAGAGTCATCTAGAAATGAAAAATTGTTAAACATCATTTTAAACTAAAAACAAAGCTTAACAAGAAATGAAACATAAGTGTCAATATATTTTTCAAGTTCTAAACTCAAGACCTTCATCATAAAAACATAGTTGCTTCAAAACTTTGAAAACTAATGAAACCTTCAAGTTTTAGAGGTCTAACTTGTGAAGGCTTTGCAACCAACACTCAGGAACCTCATCATCAAACCATGGCCTCATCATTACAAAGGCCACAAGGCTGAAATATACAAGAAGAAAAGGAGAAGGAAACCGAATATGAAGCGGGAGAAAGTACATAAAATCATTATTTTTAACCAAGAACAACACTAATCAATACTTGGAATTAAGCTTAAAAACAACTCCCCACCTAATTTGTTTTGAAGGAAAGGAGAACTTGGTTTCTTTGAATGAAATGAAAGAAAATCTCTTTGAAAACTGATGCTAAGGTTTCGGCCAAGGAGGAAAGAATGAGAGCTTTTGAGCTTTGGAAAAACTAGAAATGTGTAACTATGATTCAAGGCTTCTAACACTCCTCAAGTATGCCTATTTATAGAGATTTTGAAGCTCATAAATGGAAAAGAAAAGGAGGAAAGTCTGACCAAATTTGAGGAGGAAACAAGGAAGAAAAATCATCTTGTTTGGTGGCTTAAAACATGGAATCATGTTTTCATGGTTCCTTGTTTTCATACCTTGGTTTTTGTGCAATTTTTCTGATGCATTATGGACCAATAATTTCGTCCATTATAGCCCATGGAAGAGGAAATTTGTGTGTTCCATGTATTATTTAGGTGTAGGTAAGGTATTTCCAAATTAGAAATTTACGATTAAGGGCTTAGGTGAATTAGTAAGCAATTTGAGTGTTTTTAAGCAATTTTGGGTTCTAATCAATCTAAATAAAAAATTTTGACTCTAGATTAATAATTAGAATTTAATAAGATTTAATTTGAGCCTAATATTGCTTAGGTTTCATTAGACGAATCAAAAATCAAAATTGCAAAAAAAGAGAGGAGCAAAATGGTCATTTCACTCAAAAACTGCCCGAGGCCACCCGAGCTTAACCAATGGACAATCATAACTTAAAAACATGTTTTAAAACATTTTAGTGAGGTTCGGCTAAGTCGGCATGCAAATTGAAGTTAAAACGCTCAGGGCGTTTTGGTCATTTAATGTCAAGAGCTAAAATTAGGATTCTTCTCCTCTATTAACACACATAACACAAACAATCCCTTATTATGATCAAAACATCCCTTTGAGGATGGGTGGGGCCCACGATCCTCATTTCTAAAATAACCTCGGGGCATTTTGGTCATTTTACACGTATAGAAATTGGGGTTTGCAACTTTTAACGAATTGCTCCTAACCTTTCTTCTAATGTTATATTCCTTTATTGAGGATTGTTTGGTTTAATTATATGAAAAATTACCTAGGGTAATTCAAATTTATAAACGACAGGAAAAATTTAGTAAAAATTGGGTGTTACAAAGTCCTTATTCTTACCTTCCTCTTTATCCCACCTAAGCCTTGTTTCTATTTTCCCCATATGTTCAAACATGCACTAGCAAACTTTATACACACTTTTGTTCTTTCTCATATAAATGCATTATGTATTTCTTTTTCTTTTCTCAATAGTATGCTTACATTACAAGTAGGTATTCAATCATATTAAAATGACTAAATATCATTTTATCACAAATTTTCAGCCATTCACATTCTAGCACCTTGGTAATTCCTCCTAGGTAAAATATTTAATTTCCATATCAAACGGCCATTTCAAGAGTCACAAAAATTCTATTTGACATTTCAATGTGTATAGAACCCTAAAAATTTCATAGCAAATGAGGCTCCCTAGCCTTGTGACTAAATTATACAAATTTAGTGGTTGAAGCGTTATTCAAGCCCAAACAGGGTTCTTGAAAGTTTTAATCCTAACAAATGATTGAACCAACTCACAATAAAATTCACAGTGATACTTAAATATGTTATTAACTTCGTGTAAAAATTTCAAAGGCTAATTTAATCGTTTGCTATGGTAATAAATGGACAAACTTATTGCTTCATTTCAACAACCAAGATGGCATCAATCCCATTTTGATACTTGATTTTTTTTTAGGCAGTAACCTTAAAATCAACACTCAAGAAAATTCATGTAATTAGATGTTAACTCCAACATATAATTTTTATAGCTCATGAAACTACCCACAACTATACCACAAAATTCATGCATAACCTGCTTCAGGAAAACGAAATTCCAGCCTAGTCCAAACTTCTTTGGATAAAAACCCTTTTCTAACACCATCCAAACACACCACCAAAATTCATAAATCAATATCAACATAATATCAATCAATACAATCAGAAATTTTTTACCAGCTAAACCCAAAACGATCAGAAAAATTTGACAAAGAAAAGGCGGCAAAACCCTAGTTTTTGTAACCTAGTGGCTCTTTGGCTCCAAGATGATCCAAGCTTGATTCCTTCCACTCTAAGGCTCCCAAACCAACTCCAAACCCTTCTTGAATCAGTGAAGTGTGAGGTAACAAGCCAAGGTTTGAGGAATAGAGATTTTATTTTGTTAGATTTGTAGAGATCAAGGTGTAGAACAAGTTTAGTGAAGGAATTTTGGAGTTTCACTAATACCAAGCTAGTGTTTATGGGCTTGGAATGGAAACTTAAGCTCTTGAAAATGGAGGTGTGGCTGCTGGTATTCTCCTTGTAGCTAGTCAAAATTTGATGACTTAAAGAGTAAGTTTTGGTGTGATATTTATCTTATAGTAATATTAGATATTATATAATATCAAGTGCTAATTATTAAAGATAGAAAATATAATGGATGGCTAGGATTTAATCTTGGATTTCAAGATTAAATCTTGTCTTCCACATTTCTCAAGTGGATAAACATTATCCATTTTTTATGATTAAAACATCTTTTGGTATTAGAAATCAACATGAAATCTCACCGAACGGGTAAACGCCGTTCAGGATTAAACCGATATTATCCGAAATTTAATTCTAAGTATAAAATTTTCATTTCCACATGTTTCCAACCTTATTCTCATATTTTCCTAGATTCGAGCACCTCTGGGTTCAAACCTAGGGTTTTGGCTATCGGGCTTGAGCCCACAAAACACTCCTCACGATTTTTTTTGTGCTCGATCATAGAGTCATCTCATCACAACTATGTCTATAAAATCTTAATATTCCCATTAACCATTCCTCAATCAATTTCTAAAGAAAAGAACTAGGATGTTACACTTAAGATACAAAAGTGAACCAATTATTCCTCTATAGCTACTTTCTGATACCTTTTCACCATTCTCGTCAGCATCAATGACTTGAGATGGATGCATAGGGTATTGATGGGTTTAGCTTGATCCATGTTAAACCTTTTCAAAAGCTTTTTTGTATACTTTTCTTGATTGATAGATCAAGGTTCCTCCCTTTTATTGTTTTATTTGAAGGAGGAAAAACTTGAGTTCACCCATCATGCTTATCTCAAATTTACTCTGCATTAAATTTTAAAAATTTTTATAGAGAGAATGATCAGTGGCACCAAATATGATGTCATTAACATACATTTGGACTATAAAAAAATGATTATCTTGCAAAAGAACAAAAAGGGTAGTGCCAGCATTACCTTTCTTGAACTCATTCCTCATGAAGGTACTTAGCCTTTCATACCAAGCTTAGAGAGCTTATTAAGACCATAAAGTGCCTTTGTTGGTTTGAAGATATGGTTAGGAATGTCTTCACTCTCAAAACTAGGAGGCTACTTCACATATACTTCCTTAGAGAGGAATCCATTTAGGAACAGACTTGACATCCTTTGGTAAAGAGTGAATCCCTTGTAGGCAACAAAAGCAAGTAGTATTCTCATGGCTTCAAGCCTCACTACTGGTGAAAATGTTTCATCATAATCAATTCCCTCTTATTGATTATAACCTTGTGCAACCAATCTTGCCTTGTTCCTAATGACCTTGCCAGCTTAATCTAACTTGTTTATGAATACCCATTTATTCTAATGATAGTCTTTCTCTTAGGTTTCTCAATTAGTGTCCAACTTTGCTTTTCATGAACTGGTCAAGTTCCTCTTACATAGCATCCACCCAACTTTGATCATTCAAAGCTTTTTCAATGCATTCAGGCTCAATGGTGGAAAGGAAGGCACAATTTGATATATTTCTAAGGGAGGATCTTGTTTTCACACCCTTGGAAATGTCTCCAAGAACTTTGTTCTAGATACGCCTTTAGATCAGAAACTCCCTTGTAGTTTCTATGACCATGAAGTTCTTCATTTCTTTCATCTTCAGATTGTTCTTCTTCATTGTTAGAAATGTCACTTTCTGATGACTTTGGAGTCTTGAGCAAACTTTCTGAAGCATCCTTATTCTAGAGCATACTTTCTAATGATTGTGTTTTCATCTGTTGCTTTCTATGGGGTCCTTAAGGCTCAACTTCTTAAGGCTCTCTTCTAGCTCTTCAAAATCATCAACAAAGTCCTTCTTGAGCTCTTTGAATTTGATGTGGATGGTCTCTTCAATGCATAGCATTCTCTTATTGTATACTCTATAAGCTTTGGAGACCAAGGAGTATCCTAAGATATCCTATCATCAAATCTAGGATCAAACTTTGTGAGTTTTTCCTTGATGTTAGGAATAAAGCAAGGTG
This sequence comes from Dalbergia oliveri, assembly GCA_030441495.1. Classification (NCBI taxonomy): domain Eukaryota; kingdom Viridiplantae; phylum Streptophyta; class Magnoliopsida; order Fabales; family Fabaceae; genus Dalbergia; species Dalbergia oliveri. The sequence continues at coordinate 980,548 of JAMLFY010000021.1, forward strand.
AGTCAAATATATAAAAATAAGATATGTTGGGTTTTATACCCTTTCACAACTCATAAAGGATCTTCTTGAGGATTGGCCTTAGAAAAATTCTATTTTGGATGTAGCATGAGGTATTTATAGCCTCTACCAAAAACCTTTTGATAAATCGCTTTCTAAAAGCATGGTTCTGGCCCTCTCCTATAAGCTCCTATTATTCCTTTTTGCAACCTCATTTTGTTAGAGAGTTCTAGGTGCAGAGAACTCATGAGAGATGCCATATTTTTCACAAAACTCTTCAAAAGATAAGGGAGATTCAGGGAGCAAAAAGATAATGTACAAGAGTTTTATACTTATTAGGCCAACCTGCCATACCCAGTTTCTCAATAATCATTGAGTTCCATTAAAAACCCTTCTCAATCTTGAGAAAGTTAGATAGTCTTTCAATAGCCTTCTCAAGCTATCTTCACATGACTAGTAGCTTACTCTACTATCACTTACAAGTAATATTTAACTATGCTCTTCAAGATAAATCAATGTGATCAGTAGCTCATTCTCCTGTTACCTTCAAGTAGTCATTTACTAGCCTCTTCAAGCTACTCACAAGGATTACCGCAGATCAGGTTACAAAGGTTGTGTTTGGGTTTGATCACTCAAGTTTCTCAGAATAAACAATATCAGCTGAAAACTTGAATGACTTCTTCTATCTATTCTTCTTAGGAAGAATATGTTATCTAATGAAACGTAGAAAGAAGATTTTACAAAGTTGAAACTAATTACAAGCTATAATAGTTTTCCAGAAGATGAGAGGAAATTTCTTCAATTTTCAGCACAATGTATTAAACAAAAGTCTCTTTGTTGTAAGCACAACATCTTCTTTTATACTTGATCTTCATTTGTGATTATTGCCCTTGATCTATTTTTGTAACATCTATTACATCTGGGCATGCTATGTATTGCCATCCCTAATGTAAGTGTAACACCCGACATAGATATTGTGCTTTGAGGCCTAACTGGGTGCCCTTCATAGATTTGCTCTTCCCTCTTTCAAGGGAAAATGCGTCCTGCATGAGGGATGTAGGTAAAAATGCATGCGAAAGGGGGTTGAATCTATGCATGTTTTTTTTACTCCTCTTCTTTTAGATCCTGAAAAACTTAATCAAAGTACTATCAGGTTGTGAGCTTAAAGTGTAGCGAAAGCGTTAAAGGCGTTAGAAAGTGAGCTTTCTGAACTAATAAAGTTAGTTAAACACGTAAAAGAAAGTTTTCCATGAGAAACGTGGTAAATATGCTAAATACAGGAAAATAAAAGATGAAGAAGAAGAAAAAGATACTACACAAAGATTTATACTAGTTTGCCACCTTGGACATCATATTCTCAACAACAATTGAGTTCCACTAAACCTTTCTCAAACTAGAGAAAGAATAAGAATAATCTTTACAATAGCCTTCCCAAGCTCTCACTAGTGACTAATAAACAACCCCTACTATCACAAACCAAGTAGTTATTCACAGCCTTTTCAAGTTGAACTTGAGACCAGTAAAATACCTTTACCGTCACGCGCAAGTAGTCTTTGACTAGCCTCTCCAAGGTAAGCTCACACTGATCACTACTGGATCAAGGATACAAGGTTTGTGTTTGGGTTTGCAACTCAAACTAACCTACACTCAAGTTTCTTTAAGATTTACAAAGAAAGATTGATAAACACTTAGATGACATTTTTCTAAGTATTCTTCCTTGGAAGAACGTATGAACATGAATGAATCATAGAAAGAAGATTTTTATAACCAAAGGAAATGATTACTAGTAGTAATGAACTTTACAAGAAGATGAGAAGAAATTTTCACAGAGTTTTTGCTCTTTGTACAGTGCCAAAATCTTATTCTTTGATAGCACAACATCTCTATTTATAGATAGTCTTCCTTGTGACCATTGCCTTTAATTAGATCTCCAAGTGACACCTGTTGATCATCCATTTGTGTCTTGAAAAGTAGTCTAGAAGAATAGCCTTCTGTTGTAAGCTGTTGCATAAGCCATTGCAAGATGAAAGTTTCTTAATTACTTCATAAACTACTTTTACTTTTTGAACGTGGTTCTGAACACTTTCTTCTAGAAGCTGAGGTAGTTGACCATGATGGCAAAAGAAATAACACGCCAATTCGTCACTGGTTTTGACTTTTCAAATTCAAATTTGAATTTAAAAATTCCCTTCGTTTTTTAGAGCACACAGTATTACTATGTATGAGCTTTCTAATGTGTAGTATCATTTCCTTGATGATTCTTGGGTCTTCTTCTCTTCAACCATGGCTTGTTGATGAACAAAATATTGTGAACGTGATGATTGAAGATAGTAGAGCACTTTGGCTTCAATGTTTGATGGATATCTTCATTTCAGGTGTACTTTCTAAGTCTAAGATCTTGGTTTCTTGAACTGATTACTTTCTTCAAATCGTTAAGCATTTTAAGCTTGTATAGGGACATAATTATCACTTTAATTTAATTGAAATCTTTTAAAATGAGATAAAGCATGTTTGTACATGTAAAGTAAAATTATTTCCGCTTAAATAAGCCTTATTATGCTAATGGAGAACTTTTACTATTCAAGAAACTCAAGATAAACATTAGTCACTCTTCAAAGTATTTTCCTTTAAATTGGCTTTGTTGTCATTCAAAACATATTTCATTAAATCTTTCAAAAGGTTTCAAGAGCTAACAACCTCCCTTTTTTTTATGATGACAAACCAATTTGAAGAAAATCTTTTGAAGAGATATTGAAGGAATTACTACTAAAATGTAACGTGAAGATTAAAATCCTTTCAATATATCTCAAAAGATAATTTTGAGGAAGTTATTTTCTTAAGGCATGATATGAATAAGAAAAATGTTTTATTCCCTCAAGTGACTTAAATTAGAGCTGATTTTGTTGATTATGAAAATTTTGAATTTACTCAGAGTACTTTCTAAGATACATTAGAATGGTAATAAACCGGATGTTATCGTTTAAGTCTTTTTAACATAACCAACTTGATTTTCAGTTAAAAAAAATTTCTAAAGATTCACGTGCTTGAATAATTAACAAGTAATACTTGTGATATTTTTTCTTGATAGATTTCCTTATTCAGCACTTCTTTATCCAAGCTTATTTTGAAAAGTTGATGCTTATGTTTATATGAGGGATGTATCAGCACTTTTGAGCAAACAAAAGAGATAATAATTTTCAATTAAGTTTTCACACTAATATATATGACATGTAACAAAGCATTAATATATCACGTATAAAACCATAGTAAATTAAACCAAGTAAAAGAAACAAAACAGATTGTATATATCAAACTTAAAGAGAAGTACCAGAGGAAATTAAAAACCACAAAAAGAGAAATGTTCTTAAAGAAATACATATGCAAAAAGACCTCTAAATTTTCTTTCCCTCATGCATACCCCCCTTGTTTTCTCACAAGATTTTCTTTCTATCTTTCTCATCCCCTTTTGTCATCAACAAAAAGGAGGTGTGCTAGAATCCAAGAGCACCATTATCAACCCTAATGCCACTTCATAAAGAATCTCTGCAGAAGCACTTCATGTCGTCATGATAAGGCTTCCATCTGACCTAGCCGATTGTTGATTAGGCGTTGTTCCCACAACACTTGTACTTCAGTAAAGCTTGGCTATGCCCTTGGTGTAGGTTAGCTTGAAGGGGCTCAGCACCTTAAGTTGGATATGGTTTAGGAACAACTGGATTGAGGAAGGAGCATTTACTTGAGGTGAGCTCTTCTTAGAGTTGCCATCTGCTGACTCATTATTTGAAGATACCTCTTTAGAAGTAGATTTCAATCAGAAAACCTTGAGCTTGTGTCTTTCTAGAATCTGAGGCCATGCAACATCTCCAGGGTGAGCCCCATATGATAATTATTTCAGGTCTCTTACTTTCATTGAAGCTATCTTCAAGAAGTATGACTCTCTCTTTTCTTCTTCTTCCTTCATTTCCGCCACGTCTTTTCAAGAGCTGCATCTTTTATTCTCAGACTCTATCTCCTTACATCATGTTGTTGTATTTGTTGGTCCTTAGGGTTCTAAAGGAATTCAGAGTGTATAGTACCTTCCATGCACTCATACCACTCGTTTGCCAACGGATAATGTAGATCTTCGAAAATCTTTGTCCGTAGAATCCCATTAGGAACAATAGCATTTCCTTTTCTCTAGAAATGGCACTTAGCATGTGATTAAAGATATGTTTGGGTATATTTTCCTTTCTTTTTGCTAGTAGACAAAACAATAACATGTAGTCCATCCTAACCAATAGATATGTGCTTCCAAGCCTTGGGAGTAGAGAAAACTAGATGAAGGTAAAGACTTATCATGCCTTGGTGTTCAACATGGTGGTAGTTATGTTGCTAGGTTAGTGTCTAGGAGAGTTAGTGATAAGTCTGGAGACATCCTCTATCTGAAAATCCAAGACCCATCCACCAGTCTTCCTTTACGTACAGATCATGCCATTAGGAGCATGAATAATGTTGGAAAGGTTGGCTTTACTAAGCTCCATATCAATGCCTCTGATATAGGAGGTCGGCATCAGTCAGATACCTGGACCAATTGGGAATAGAAAGCGGTGACCATCCTAGTGAAGACCGATCGGATAAGCTTAGGAACCTTTCCCATCCCTAGAAGGAAATGACCTCCAGAAGGATAAGAACTTGAACCATGATCTCATGTAGGAGCATTTTCCCAGGGGCTATGGGCCATGAGAAAAGTTGCCAACATAGTGTTGCTGGTGGTGAGGTTCATCAAACATGAGAAGTGTCCCCATGTTAGCAAAATGCCCGGAGCAAGGTTTTCCTTAAGCCATAGGGTTGTGTATAAGGAAAGAGCTAGAAGGTTGAGGCTTGAAAAAGATTTAGAGTTAAAGGTTTGAAAGGAACCAAGATGCTTTGGTTTGTAGAAGAGAGGTTTGAGATGAGAGGAAACAGAATGGTTTGAAGTAGCATAAGGTGGAGGATAAAGGTAAAGAAGTGATTTGTTATGTAAGTGATGTGACGTAACTAACTGAAGGTGAAACAACGTGGGAGAGACAAAGCTCAAAAGAGTGGGAATTATCCTCCTTTTCATCCTTCTTCAAAAAGAGTGGTTTCTAACTCTTGAGGGCCTCTTCATTTTTTTTCTTTCTGATCTTCATTGTTCACTTTCTGAGACTCACCACTTACTCATCATAACTCATCTTCATATATTGAAAGTATGATCCCATATATATACTTCATTATCTAATCCTCATATCTTCTTTCTGAACAATCTATTTTCTATTTGATCTCGCAAATTGAAAAAATTATCTTTAATCTTATACTTGGTCTTGCAAGCTGATATCTTTTATTGGGCTTCAGCTTGGAGTTATAAAGAGAGAGAGAGTATCCAAAGATGATTTGTGTATGAATGTTTATGCAGATTTAAAAGCTTTTTCAATACACAAAAACAATCTTCAGTTAATGGTTTTGTGAACATATTTGAAACTTGGTCTTCAATATTCACAAACATTAACTCAACATCTCCTTTTTGTACATGATCATGGATGAAATGATGTTTAACATCAATATGCTTGGATCTAGAGTGCTAGATAAGATATTTAGCAAGATTAATAGCACTAGTGTTATCACAAGTAGATAGGGCTTTTAGAATACCTCAAGTGATAATCTTCTAGATGGTTCCTTATTCAGCATCTAGGTGCAACAATTTGTAGAGCTATATATTCAGCCTCTTAATAGAGAGTACAATTGTATTTTGCTTTTTGCATGACCCTTAGATCAAACTTTTTCCAAAGAAGCAATAGCAACCATTGGTGCTTTTCTCTAAACTCTATCTCTAGTGAAGTAAGCATCACAATCACCTACAATATCATAAGAAGTACCATTCTCATATTATAAGTCAAGATTAGTAGTTGTTGCTAAATAACGAAGGATTCTTTTAATAGCATTTAAGTGTGATTGCTTTAGGTTTGATTGAAATCTAGCACAAATTCCCATACTTAACATTCCATGATAACTACTTTCTGAAACTTTTTCACCATTCTTATCAACATCAATGATTTGAGATGGATGCATGGGGGTGCTCATTGGTTTAGCTTGATTCGTATTAAATTTCTTCAAAAGCTCCTTTGTAAATTTTTTTTAATGGATCAAGATCATTTCCTTTGCTGTTTTATTTGCAAACCAAGGAAAAATTTTAGTTCACCCATCATACTCATCTCAAATTCACTCTACATTAATTTAGAAAACTTTTCATAAAGAGAATGATCAGGAGCGCCAAATATGATGTTATCAACATATATTTGAACAATCAAAATTACTATCTTATTCAAGAGTAAACGAGTAGTATCAACTTTATCTTTCTTGAACCCATTGTTTCAACCATGGAGATCCTTCGTTAGCTTGAAGACATGGTTAGGAAGATCTTCACTCTCAAATTTAGGAGGCTATTTTACATATACTTCCTCATAAATGAATCCATTTAGAAATACAAACTTAACATCCATTTGGTAAAGCATCCCTTGAAGGAGAAAGACAAGTAGCATTCTAATGGCTTCAAGCCTAGCTCCTGGTTTAACATCCTCCCAAGTTCATGCCTAGCTTGTTACAATTCTCTTGATTGTTGGTGTGAAAGCTTCCTGTATACCTCTAGGTTCATTGGATTGGTGTATTGTCAATTATTTTCATGCATCATGCATTTTTTTTTTTTTGTTTTAGGAGTCTAGTATAGTCCTTGTATAATGTTTCTCATCCATGACTTGGTTTGATCTTAGTTTCACATGAGGACATGTAAAAGCTTAAGTGTGGGGGAGTTTGATAAGGGTATTTATGCCACTTATCTTGCTACCAAACCTTAGTTTTTTGCATGAGTTTTAGAGTTATTGATGCAATTAATAAGGATTTTGATTTACTCCTCATTGTGTGATTTAAATATAAGTATTGACTTTTGCATTGATTTTGGAATAAATTGTAAGTATACCTTATTATGTTTGATTTGTCTCTTTGAGTATGGTTTTGTACACAAGAGCTTTGGATCAAGTGCAAAATGTCAAAAACAAGGTTGTTGATGTTTTGATGCTGTCCAACTTGACCTCCAGTTAGTATTTTCACAATATCTGGAGCTATAGATGTTTGATTGAGGTGATTTTAGTGGCGTTGGAAAGCTTATTCAAAGAGCTACAATCGCTATTTCTAGTGCCAAGGACAGATTCAGATGTTTAATGGGCCAAAATGAGAAAATATTTGAATACATCCTTCTTGATTTGCAGCACTCATGAGCATTGTAGCGCAGCAGAACCCTGAAAAGTTGTTTTTATTAGCATAGCTCACTAGTGAGCACTCCAGCAGTCATTTAGCACTGCAACACTCGTGCGATGACGTGAACAGATCATTAAATCAGTTTTGGACCCATTTTGACCTAATTTTAGAGAGCAAAATTTAAGGGATTGTTACAAACTTTTACCCTAGCTTTAGATTCAATTTTGGCTCCACTTTAGTTGCTATTATCTCTCTACATTTCTCTTCTCTCTCTCTAAGGGTTCCATTGGTGAAGGTGTTTAATCTTAGAGATTGTGGCAACGATTGTTGCTATTATTTTCATGTTCTTTCTTATCTTCATTGTTGTAATCCTAGAGATGGAGGAGTAGATTTTTTTCTAGTGTAGGGATTTTGATGGATTAGAATGAAGTTTGAGACCATTTGTTTATATTGAATGCATTAGTTTTCTTAATGTTCTGCTTCTATTCCTTTAATTATTGTAGTGATTGCTATAATCTTTATTGGGATAACTAAATTGGTGATCGTCATTTAAGGAAACCCTTTGGGCATAATTGATAGATCTATTGGTTTATATTTGAAGGAGAACATTAGAATTAACTTTCCAATTGGCAATTAGGCTATAGCAATTGGCTCATTAAATTGATGTGATTTCTAAATAAATTGCGATTGTCATTTATTAGCTATTTGCATTGATCAAATTCTAGAGGCCGATTGATCACTAGTAGAATTGCGGTAATTTATTACCAATAGCCATCAATGGGTTAAGTATTTGGTCAATGATAATTAATTTCAAATTCTAGGAATACCTTGCACTAGTGTCTTCGCTTTTATTGCTATTATATTTCAATTTGAATTATTTGCTTTAATTCTCAAAACCCCCAAATCTTCTTAACTAAGTTTTGAAGCCTCCTTGAGAGACGACCAAGGTTGTGCCCTTTACTCATTTTGGTGCAACTTAGCACTTTATAAATTTTAATTTGTTTGTGAGTGATGACGGCTCACATCACAAACCAAGTAGTTAGTCACCAACCTCTTCAAGCTAAACTAAGTAGTCTTTCAGCCTCTCCAAGCTAAATCGAGACCAGTAAAACACTTTTATTGTCACGTTGCAAGTAGTCTTTAACTAGCCTTTCCAAGCTAATCACACGATCACTACTAGATTGAGGATACAAGGTTTGTGTTTGGGATTGCAACTCAAACTAACCTACACTCAAGTTTCTTTAAGATTTACAAAGAGATCTAGAAACACTTGAATGACTTCTTTCTAAGTATTCTTCCTTGGAAGAACGTATGAACACTGAATGAATCATAGAAAGAAAATTTTTACAACAAGGGAAATGATTACTAGAGGTAATAAACTTTACAAGAAGATGATGAGAAATTTTCACAAAGTTTTTGCTCTTTGTACAACGTCAAATCTAATTCTTTGATAGCACAACATCTCTTTTATATATGGTCTTCCTTGTGACTGTTGCCTTTGATTAGATCTTCAAGTAACACATGTTGATCATCCATTTGTGTCTTGAAAAGCAATCTAGAAGAGTAGCTTCTGTTTGTTGAGCGTTGCATAAGGTTGCAAGATTGAGGTTTCTGAGATACTTTAGAAACTACTTTTACTTTCTGAACGTGGTTTCTGAACACTTTCTTCTAGAAGCTGAGGTAGTTGACCACGATGGTAAAAGAGATGACACGCCAGTTCTATCACTGGGTTTTGACTTTTCAAATACAAATTTGAATTTAAAAAATTCCCTCTATCTCGTAGAGTGCATAGTATCACTATATGTGAGCTTTCTGATGTGTGGTATCATTTCCTTGATGATTCTTAGGTCTTCTTCTCTTCAATCATGGATTGTTGATGAACAAAATATTGCTAATGTGATGATTGAAGATAGTAGAACACTTTAGTTTCAATGTTTGATGGATATCTTCATTTTAAGTGTACTTTGAAGTTCCATTCTACTTTTAAAGTCCAAGATCTTGGTTTGCTGAACTCTTTACTTTTCTCCAAATTTAGATATTTTAACCTTGAATAAGGACATAATTATGACTTTCATTTAATTCAAATCTCTTAAAGCGAGATAAAGCATGTATGCACATGTAAAGTGAAATTATTTATGCTTAAATAAGCCTTATTATGCTAATAGTAGAACCTTTTTACTCTAAGAAACTCAAGATAAACATTAGTCACTCTTCAAAGTATTTTCCTTTAAATTAGATTTGTTGTCATTCAAAACATATTTCATTACAACTTTTAGAAGGGTTCTGGAGCTAACAGGGAGGTATCCATACTCTTATAAGGCATGCTTTGTAACACCCTACTAATTACTATATTCTACTCGAGTATTGACATAGTAATTGGCAACTTATTACTTATATTTGATCTATACTAATCGGAACATAAGGTGATAAAGAAACTTTGATACATATGTTGCTACAACCATATTCACATATATAAACATCATGTCTCAGTTACGATATATACATCATAATAGCAAAGCCAACGATACAACCCCGAAACTAGTCACGAACTCCATAGCAAAAGGGCTAGTCCTTCACCTCATACCTAGCCTGCTCAAGTATTCGGTTCGACAAAATACATATTGTAACACCCTAATATTTAACCCAACACGCCTAGGACGTATTAAGATTAATTATTAGTTATTACTTCCTTTTAAACTCGTTTGTAAAACTACTTAGCGAAAATACAGTAAATTTTTTTTTTTAAAATATGTAAAACAAAATGCGAGCCATCACGTACTATCATGAGTGAAACGTAGAGCACCAAAAGGAAAAGATCATACAATTGAAAGCGATAAAGAACATATCCATCCATAAAAGCAAATGCCATAATATATTAAGTAACATAGTTTGGTACATAACTGGATACATCAACTGAAATAAAAACATATAGTCATACCCACATAAGGATGGGCAGAGCTTGCGGTACATGAAACATAACATAAAGAAGAAAGGAAAGCATAAACAACTAGTACAAGGAGCTCCAAAAGATCAAACCCAAGCCATAGCTACCCCTCCTTGAAAACTATTGATGACGCTGATCCTTATCCCTCGAAGGTATGTACCCAATAAACTATGCAAGCTCCTCGAGTGTGTGCAAGCAAGGGGGACGGACGTGACCTCCTCGACGTGGGCGCATCTGGGCATCGAGCTAGCCTCTCCTCGCCACTGTATCCTCGCTGCCTTTCCCGATGTCCATGGGAACCATAGGAGCGGATCCCTCCTAGTAAATGTGGGTAAGGGAATCCTTGGGGTCGGTCTCTAACGCCTGGCGAGAAACATACTGGGGTAGTCGCGCACCGCCGAAGCCGAAGGGCATGACGAGTCTCTCGTCGCGAGGTCGGGTCCTCTCGAAGATCGAGGTCATTGCCATAAGGTGAGGTAGGAGTGAAGCGAAAGCTGGAAGTGATGTGCAACAGGCGTCCTATGTATGCAAAAATATGAATAGCACAATGACCCTCAAAATGATACTTGGTGCTCCAGGTCGTAGTGCATCTCCCAACAGGCATGTCAACGAAGATCACGAACGATGCCATCGGAATCTGAAGATGTAATGGGAAAAGAAGAAAGAGGGGTGAAAATCTTGCTAAAGAATCTAGGGAATCCCCTATCCTTGTAACACCCTAACTTTCACCTAATACGCTAAAGTCGCATCCGGCTAGTTATTAGTGGTTACGTCTTCGTTTCAGAACTTGACTTGGCTTTCTTTAAAATACGAGTACTAAAAATACGACTAAATTTTTCTTTTTGAACTTAAGACTTAAAATGCGAGCCGCGCATGCGCATAGGGACCGACTACTAAACAAGAAACTTAACAACCAAGTATACATCACCATAACAATCATAAATAAACCATAGAATAAACACAACATAACTTGTAGTATTATATTATAATCATAACAAAACAACGATGCCCTTATAAATATAAGGACACCTCAAGATACTAGATACATCAAACAAGGTTAACTAATGCAAAACATAATTATAAACAGGCTAGTCTAGTCTTCAAGCTTCCATTGCGCCCTCTAATCCGATGTGCATAACTCCTATGCTCGCGCTTCAAGGAAAATCACGAACATCCGCATCAATCCGTCTGGAGACGACACGGAGGAAAAACAAAAGGGGTGAGAATACTCATACAAGATTCTCAGGGTCTCCCTTTAACTTAAGTGTCATTGTTGTTGCCCCCAGCCACTTCGGGTTTCATTATAAAAGAGGTGTACATGCATAGGTTCAGTTTTAATTTCTCAAATCTTATTATCCGAAGTGGGTTCCTTTTAGCATGAGTCTTCGTGGTATGAATGCAGCAGATATTTTATGTATGCATGGCAATATGACGGTACACGTAGATAACACATATCACTTAATCAAAGCATCAATGAAACATATGCATGTGCGTCTTTTACTTTTTCATACTTGAACTCCATGAGTTCCTTTCATAACTTTTTTTCCACCCTCATCATGGTCACCAAAATCCACCCAACATGCCTGCCCAGCGATTTTAACATGGTCACCAAAACTCCTAATCACCCATCACCTAGGAATGAGCTCATCCTAACTAGCCGTCGCTAGATTCATACAGGGTAAAGGGGGAATCATATTTCTTTCTTGGATTACCCCGTACAACCCTTAACTGGGAAGTCATAATGGGATCATTTCTTCTTTATCATATCTTATATGAATGCAACATGAGCATGCAAACATAGAACCTCATATGACATATCATATATTCTCATGCATTGTAACCATAGCATACCACATAATTATAGCAACATGCCACAATACTCATAAAGTCTCATCTCATGATATTAACATATTCACATCATTGTGAGTATACCCACTGGTTTCATGCTCACATCCCACCTCCTATCTCATGGTGTCTTATGCTATAGCCCTTACGAGTCTTAAACTTATGTTCCAATTATCCTCATACCCATATTACATCTTTATTACACCTAAGAGATCATTACTTATATTTCTCACTAAGATTTAGGCTTACTAAAATTCCATACAGCATTATGCATTTTGGGCAGAAAATTATCTTATGATTACGGGTTTCTAGAATTTCGTTTTAGACCTTTTCAAGATCCGTCTTCGCCTAAGTTCTATAATTAACTCCTAAACCAATTATGAGGGATTCCTACACATGTTTACTAATTATAAACCACTTTCCTTAGTTTTAAACATGCTGGAACAGAATGCATATTTGTGCATTAAGTGTTCTAGAATTATCATTTTAATCCTTTCAAGTTACTTATTCTTTTCTAACTTCTCTAAATCGTTCCTTGCTTCACTCAAACATAATTTTACACATTTTAACACCATAAAATAGAAATTATACAGTGGCCAAACATAAGAGGGCAGAACCGAAATGTAAAGCCCATAAAATCACATAATCTTATGAATTAAAATGCATACAAGTTACTAGTTTCTCTTGGAATCATTTTAGGAGCTCAAAACTCTTTTAGAAACCAATTTATCTCATTAAAATCATAAAAATATACACAAGGTCAGTAGCTAATTTGTTTAGCTCAAGGAATGGATTTAAAACATAAAACTTTGTTCACAAAGTTCCTTGAGTACACCTAAGCTTAGAAAAATTCCAAGACTTAGACTATGGCACTTATGATTAGAGGAACTCTTCCAAGTCCATCATCATCACCACAAGGCCGAATGGATTCTTTGAAATGCCAACATTTTCTAAAACCTTACATAGGATACTTGGGCAAGTCTTTAAGCTCTAGATTATTAAAGTGATGACATAAACTTAAACATGCTATGCACCTCGTTTTTGTTCTTCATTAGAAAATAAAGTGAGAGCATAAAATAAACATGAGATGCACTCATTTATTATCTTTAGAGTTTAAGTGATGGCATAGAATATAAACATGCTAGACAAGAAAGTAAACATGAGATGCAAGGTTCAATTCTTTATTTTAGTGCTCTAGGAACCTTGAGGTATTTACCCCAAATCAACAATCAACTTTAAGGTTGAAATAGTAGGCTTTGAGATTTATTAAGTGAGGATGCACATTCTTGTTTTAATCTTTAAATTGTTTAGTGATGACTTGAAAATAAACATGCTATGCAAAGCATAAAGTAAACATGAATGCTTCTTATTTTAGATCTTAGCTAGAGCTCTTTGCAAGACTTTAAAGGAACATAAAACCTTAACCCATTATGTATCATAAGGCCAGCTTTAGAGTTCTTAGCACCTAGACTTCAAGGAAGTCTTAAGGTTTGAACTTCATCATCAAGCTCAAGAAAATAGACACAAAGTTCAACACTTTGTCTAAACAAGATACAAGAACTAAGTCATATTCTTTATTTTATTGCTCATGGGCTTCAATCTAGAGTAAAACTCTTAGAACGGCCGACCAACTTTAAGGTTGGCAAGGGTAAGCTTAGAGCTCTTTGAAAACATAGGATTAATTTTCTTTAACAAAACTTTTGTGATCTACTTAATATTTTTAGCAAACTTTGTTCAAACCAAGGAAGAAAATTGAAATCTTTAAAGGGAAAAAGGAAGAGAAAACCAAATCCTTTGAGAAAGAAAAGAAAGGAAACCGAAACCCAAACAAGAAAAGGAAAAAGGAAAACTCAAGCATGTATGGTCCAAGACCAAGTTGTTTCAAGCTTTAGAGGTTTCTCACATGACATCAACAAGTCATTATCTTGAAACCTCATCATCAAGCTAAAGTTTTTCTCTTGAAAAGGCTCCAAGGCCGAAAACAAAAAGGAAGAAAGAAAGCTTTAAAACCAAGAGAAAACTAGAACTTTTCTCAAAGAAAGTAAAGAAAACTTGAAGATAAAACCCCTACCTAAGGAAGCCTTGAAAGAAATGAAGAAGAAGCTTGATCTTGAAACAAGATGAGAAGACAACTCCTTCCTTGATGCTTAAAGGAAGTTCGGCCAAAGGAAAAAGAAAAGGGAGAAAGGTTTGCTTGAGTTTTTGAGCTTGGGAATGAAAAGTCTATGTGTTTAATGGAAGGTTTATGGTGTTTGTGTAATGGTTCTTTGTGAGCAAGAAGAAGATGAGAAGGATGGTAGAACTCTTGAATCTTTAAGAGAAAGAAAGAACTCAAAGTTACTCTTTGAAGCTAAACTTGGCAAATGAACAAAATGCAACCAAGTTTATCCAAGCATGGTATTTATAGAGAAATTGCAACCATGTGGCTGATTGGGGAGGAAGGCCTTACCTCATGTTCCATGAGGTGAGAATTTGTTCCATGAGGTATGGTGAGGTATGGTGGAAAGCATGGGCAAGGCATGGGCACACAAGTTTCTTTAAGCATATTTTATTGGAAATGAACATGTGATGGATGATTAATTAGGGAGGAGTGGCTGGTCATAATTAAGGCCAATGAGGGAGGAAAAATTCTCATTTTAATGTTGCTTTATGTGTGTATTTAAGAGGTAATTTGGTTAGGCCATGGATTAGGAGTTGTAAGTAAGTGTTTAGGTGAGAAATGGGTAATTAAGGTTGTCAAGACTTGATTAGGAGGGTAATCTTGCTAGATTAATAATTTAAAATCATTCTTTTGGTCAAATGAGGTATGACACAATTCCTTAATTTAAGGAATTGAGAGAGAAAACACTATTCAAGATTCCATGACTAGGAATCTTGAATTAAAGAATGTAATTAGAGTTTAACTAAGCAATCTTAGATTCTAATTAACCTTAATAAATTATTTTGACTCTAGATTAATTATCGAAATAAATTAATCTTCGATTAGAGCCTAATATTGCTTAGGTTTGCTTAATTGCGTCATTAGGCTCACTGTACACGTTCTAGGGGCAAAATGGTAATTTCACACTAAACTGCCCGGAACTTTCGAGCCAAACTAAACATCAAACATCACTAAAAACATCATTCTAAACTTCTTGGAAAAATTCAGGGTTCAAACGACACCTTTTACCGTGTAGAACGCAGGAGGGGTATTTTGGTCATTTTGAGCCGAAAGTTAGAAAACGAGATTTTCACCTCGGATGTCAAACATAACAAATATAATCCCTTCAAACATTGAGTTGACCCATTGAGACCGGGTGACTATCCTCGAATTTCGGGTAAAAATGACCTCAGGGGCATTTTGGTCATTTGCACTCTAAAAAATTGCGTTACAATCCTAGTGTCAACGTTTATGTCCCCAAGGACCTTGGGTTTATTAAAAAGGTTAAATATGCAAGGGTTCATTGTGAGGTTTTATAAAAGTAATTATCCAAGGCGTGTCTTTATGATGAATCTTAATGCATGTATGTAGCATAGCAAAATATGAATGCATGGCAATATCTTATGCAAACAATCCAATAAAACATGTCATCAATAATTCATCATCATATAAGTGGCATGTAACTTCTCATAATAATCTTTCTTTTTTGTAAGCAAGGTACTTTACATCTTCATCTCATTTCTCAAACTTGTGACATCATGGTATCAAAAATAGTAACCGCACCCTAAAACTAGGCTATGGGCTCATACCTCAACTAGTCGTCACTAGTTCTTACTTAACACCTTAAAATTTAATTAAAAATTGATTTGAGCTTTATTAATCTTAATTTAAAAAATCTAATAGTTTAGCAATGATGAGGGTGGCCCAACGAATGTTTAAAAAAAAATTTATGGGCTAGGGTGAATAGTAACCCGCGGCTTTAACCCTATATTTGGGGAGGTGCGATGTAACACCCTAACTTTGACCTCACAAGCTCGAGTCGCATTTGGCTAGTTATTAGACGTTACGCCTTTGTTTCAGAACTTGACTTATCTTTATTTAAAATATGGGTAACAAAATATGACTAAATTTTTCTTTTTGAATTTAAGATTTAAATGCGACGCGTGCGCATACATAACGATTAATACACACATGATATAGCCAACATATACACATTATCATAGCATATAGAAACAAGTCATGGAATAGTCACAACATAATTTATATTAACATATCATAGTCACATCATAAGACGATGCCCTTTGAACAGAGACATCTAGATATTTGAACATAACAAAAGATGAACGTACACGAACCAATGCTAGACATTACTATAACTTTACTAGACTAATCTCGCACTTACCTCGATGATCCAAGGGTATGGTTCCTAAACTGGCCTCACAAAGGATCACAAACATCATCACTTGCCTCTGGAGAACACGGAAGAAAGAAAAAGGATGAGAAATCTATATAAGATTCTAGGATTCCCAACTCTAACACAAGTGTCATCGGTCGCCCAAGGTCTTATTATGAAAGGGTGTGCATGCATAGATTCAATTACATTTCTGAAGTTCTTTTTATCCAAAGTGGGTGTCTTTTAACATGGGTCTTAATGACATAATGCAACATATATTTATGTATGCATGGCAATACTTGCATGAAGTACATAGATAGCACATATTACTTAATCAAAGTATAATGAAACATCAACAAACGTATGCATGTACATCTTTTACTTTATCATAATTGAACTTGTGAGTTCCTTTCATAACTTTTTCCATTATTCCACCCTCATCATGGTCACCAAAATCCACCCAACATACGATTTTATCATGGTCACCAAAACTCTAATCACCTATTGTAACACCCTAATAATTAACCCAATACACCTAGGTAGTATCTGATTAATTACTAGACTTTACTCTTTGCTTCAGTTCCTTAATCATGCTTTGAAAATACTTAGTGAAATTACGAGCCATTTTTTTTTAAACATAATTGAAAACGTGAGCCGCGCTTAACGTGAATGATTTAGCAAAATTTAAAAGACACATAGGAATTTACAAACATCACATCATAATATATTGGCTCCATCATACAGCATCCATAATTACATATCATATAGATATTTTGCCTACCAACAGAATAAGACTAAGTGTAGGCAATCTAATAAAACATAAATAATATATGGATGGAAGGACATCCATTAATGGCACCTAGTAATAACACTCCAGGGATAGGGATAGATATCTGAAATATACGAGTGAAACTAGGATTCAAGTTCAGCTACCCGTGAGCCTCAATGTGATTCACGAACGCTTCCTTCTTTTGAAGACGAGATGGAAAGAAAAATAGAGGGAGTGAGAAACTTATAAAAGAATCTCAGTAGGGTACTCACCTCATGATGCATTGTGTCATCATCATCGTCCCCAGGAACCTCGGGTTATTATGAAATAGTGAGCATGCTAAGATTGATTTATTAAGTTCGAAAATATACTTTACCGAGGTTCGTCGGTTTTAATCATGCGTCTTATAATGCATCATAAACTTAGCATGTCATGTTTATAATGAACTTTTCCTTTCATATATAATAACATAGTTATGCATAAAATCACATCATATTCCTCATCATCATTTCATAATACTATGCATAGCAGAATATCATATTTCTCATCATCATCTCATAAATACTATGCATAGCAGAACATCATATTCACATAATGCATTTACTTAGTTTCTTAGGTGACTTAAAGTTACTTTCATCATCATTTTCCTGGGCCACCCTATACTCCACCCTTTTGGGAGTAATCTAGGTTATGAGCTCATACCTTGCTAGTCGTCACTAGCACATACTTATCCCTTTTGATAAGTAAAAATTCCGTCTCTACCCTTTTGAGAGAACAGACTAGGGGCAAGAATCACCTTTTCACCGCCTATAGTTTGACGGGTCCAAAGGATCATTTTCTCATATATTTTGAGTCACCTTTAAGTCTTTGCATGTTATATCATAATACAATTCTTCATTCATAATCATCATAACATTTTCTCATTTATAGTCTTATGCCGAAATAATATATACCAACTGTAATCATGCATCTGGAGATTCCCAGGAAAGAGAGGTGGGTCACAATGGACACGCTTAAATACCAAATCTTTCCTTAGCCAGAATCTTTCCAAATTGCACTCTTAGTAATACACTTTCTTCCAGGAACAGAATATGTCTTTATTTCATGCATAAGTTTTCATTGTTTGCAACAACAACTATAACATACAAACCAGGGAATCAATCAATGACACCAAATTCTTAATAAGCATCAAATCACATTTTAAGTACACATAAATTACTAGCTTCCCATAAAATTCTTACAAAGTTTTAAAACTCTTTTAGAACTAATTCCTTTTGTTAAACTTGAAAGAAGTCATAGGACTTTAGGCCTAAATTAACCATGGGACCGATTTATAACTTGAAAGAATGTTCATAATTAAATCTTTCACTTAAGATAAAAGGAGCAAGTCTTGAGCTTTAGAGATTTAGGTGACATCTTTGAATTATTACCATGCTATGCAACCTTATTTTAATCTTATCTTTATAAGGTGATAGCTTGGAATTATAAACATGATATGCAATTCCATTTCTTTATCTTTAAGATTTAAGGTGATAACTTGAAAATTAAACATGATGCAAGAACTTGTAATATAAACATGATGCAAGAAACTTGGAGCGGAATCGCATAGGGAGGAAGAAGAGGGAGAGAATCTTAAGCAACCGAGCGCGGTAGTCCGCACAGGACCGGTGAGGAGATGAGAATTACATTTTTTTTTAAGCTCCAATTCTCAAGACTTCTTAAAGAATAAATTCTTTAACTCCAATTATCTCATTTCTTCGCTTATGATTCATAAGCAAGTCTTTGAGCTCTAGGATTTTTAGGTGATGACATAAAATAAACATGCCATGCATTGACTCTTTAGCCATTATAAAATAAAGTGAGAGCATAAAATAAACATGAGATGCAACTTCTTTATTATCTTTAGAGATTAAGTGACAACTTGAAATTTAAACATGAAATGCAAGCTTGAAATTTAAACATGAGATATGCAAGTTCATTTATTTATTCTTGAGAATTTAGTTATGACATAAAATAAATATGGTTATGCAAGGCATAAACTTAAACATGGATGCAAGTTCACTTGATCTCTTTACTAGAGCTCCTTCAAGACTTTAAGAGAATTATGTTTTCAACCCAATATATGTATCTTAGCAAGACAAAGTAAAAATACATATTTCATATTCAAACCTCAAGATAAAAACATTATTCTTTAAAGTTTTGCATTAAATGGAATGTTCAAGCTTTAGAGGCCTAACTTGTGATGGATTTACAACCCATATTCAAGGTCCTCATCATCAAGCCATCATTTCATTCCTTCCTAGGCCATTTGGCCGAAACCATGAAAGGAAAATAAGGAAAGAAAAACTAAAATTTTAGAAGCTTTGGAAACTAGTGAAACCTTCAAGTTTTAGAGATCTAACTTGTGAAAGCTTTGCAACCAACACTCAAGAATCTCATCATCAAACCATGGTCTCATCATAAGCTAGGCCATATGGCCAAAATACTTTAAAAAGAAAGGAAGAAGAAACTGAAAATGAAAACTTAAAGAAAGCTCATGAAATCATCATTTTTGAGCTAGAACAAACTTGTCTTAGCATAAAATGAACTTAGAAACACCTCCCTACCTAATTTGATTTGAAAGAAAGGAAGAGAACTTGGTTTCCTTGAGTGAAATGAAGAAAATATCCTTGAAAACTGAAGGAGAATTCAGCCAAGAGGAAGAAAGAAAGAAAGCTTTTGGTGCTCCTAAAACTAGAATTTGTGTAAGTTATGAACTAAGCATCTAAACTATCTTCAAGCATGCCTATTTATAGAGATTTTGCAGCTCATAAATGGACAAAGGAAGGAAGGAAATCTGACCAAAAATTAGAGAAAAAAATAAGGAAGAAAAATCATTTTGTTTGGTGGCTTAAAACATGGAATCATGTTTCCATGTTTTCATGATTCTTTGTTTTCATTCTTTGGATTTTTGTGTAATAATTTTCTGACTTATTACTCAATAATTTCGTGCATTACAGCCTTGTGGAAGAGGATTTTGTGTGTTCCATGTATTTTTTAGGTGTAGGCAAGGTATTCATGCAATTTAGAGAATTTACGGTTAAGGGTTTAAGTGAATTACTAAGCAATTTGGGTGTTTTAAGCAATTTTAGGTTCTAATCAATCTAAATAAATAATTTTGACTCTAGATTAGTAATTAGAATTTAATAAGCTTTAATTTGAGCCTAATATTGCTTAGGTTTCGTTAGACGAATCAAAAATCTCAAAATTTGTAAAACTACAAAGAGGGGCAAAACGGTCATTTTACTTAAAAATTGCCCGAGACCACCCGAGCTTAACCAATGGTTAATCATGGCTTAAAAACACCTTTTAACACATTTTAGTGAGGTTCGGGCTCAGTCGGCACGCAAATCGAAGTTAAAACGGTAAGGGCGTTTTGGTCATTTCGCGTCGGAGCTCAAAATTAGGATTCTCTCCTCTATTAACACACATAACACAAACAATCCCTTATTAACATCAAAACATCCCCTTGAGGATGGGTGGGGCCCACGATCCTCATTTCCAGTAAAATAACCTCAGGGGCATTTTGGTCATTTTACACGTACAGAAAATTGGGGTTTGCAATACTTGCACGAATTGCTCCTAACTTCTCTTCTAACGTTATATTCCTTTATTAAGGATTGTTTGGTCTCAAATTTTATATAATATTTACCTACGGTAATTCGGTAATTCCTAATGATAGTAAAAATTACAGTAAAAATGGGGCGTTACATTACTCCCCTCCTTAAAAAGAATTTCGCCCTCGAAATTCGTTACCTGAGAATAGCTCTGGATACTGTGCTTGCATCTGATTCCAGCTCCCATGTAACTTCTTCGGTTTCATCTTGTCCCCATGCTACTTTGACTAGGGTACAACCTTGTTCCTTAACGCTTAACTCCTCGGTCAACGATTCTCGTGGGTGGTAAGTTAAACGTTAGGTCATCTCTTAATTGTACATGTTCTGGCTCTAGTACATGACTTGGGTCAGAATGATATTTCCTTAACTGGAGACATGGAAAACATCATGAAGGTTGGACAGACTCGGGGTAGGGCTATACGTAGGCTACATATCCTATTTTGCTAAGGATTTCAAACGACCAAGAAATCTGGGCTCAATTTCTTTACTTTCATTGCTCGGCCTATGCCTGGTGGGGTGATTCTAGGAACACATGGTCCCTTCTTGAAAATCTAGCGGTTTTCGCCGCTTGTCCGCATAGTTTTTCTGCGACTTTGAGCAGGAAGAATTTTATCCTAATCTTCTTAATTTGTTCCGCGTTTCCCTCACAATATCAGGTCTAGTAGACTTTGCTCTCCTGGGCTCATACCAACATAAAGGTGATTGACACTTCCGTCCATAGAGGGCCTCGTATGGTGCCATACGATACTTGCATGATAACTGTTGTTATATGCAAATTCAATATGGAAGGTACTTATCCCAACTCTCTCTTTGATCTAAAACACAAGCCCTCAACATGTCCTCCAAAGTTTGGATAGTTCTTTCAGATCCGTCCGTTTGGGGATAAGCCGTGCTCAAACAGCTTTGAACCAAACGCCTTCTGAAAGGCTCCCCAAAACCGTGACGTGAATCGCGGATCTCAATCCGAGATTATCGTCGGACTTCGTGTAACCTTACTATCTCCTGAATATATACGCTAACCTATCCAAGGAATAAGTCACCTTAATAGGTAAAAAGTGGGCTGACTTAGTCAACCGATCCACTATTACCCAAATGGCGTCATGATTCGCTTGGGTCCTCGTAGTCCAGTTACAAAATCCATGGAGATACTATCCCACTTCCACTCGGGGATTGATAGGGGTTGCAACATTCCAGGGTCTTTGGTGCTCAATCTTCACCTTTTGACATACCAAGCATTTATTCACCCATGTGCACACATCCTTTTCAATCCAGGCCACAGAACATCTTCCTCAAATCTTGATACATCTTGGTGGCACCAGGATGGAGGGTGAAATGACTCTTATGGGCTTCCTCCAAAATATCCTTTCGGAGGTCACCACTAGCAGGTACACATATACGACCTTCAAACCTCCATAAACTATCATTCCCTTGGGTAAAACCTTTCAACTTATCAGCTCTTACCTCCTTAAGGTCTCTTGAAATTCTGTATCTTTCCTTTGGGCTTGAGCAATTCTTTCCTTGAATTCACTTGTCACACTAAGGTGACAAGCTCTTATGCCCTTAGTGGTCAAGGTCATTCCTAGGTTGAGGTCTCTAAATTGCTCAATTAACTCAATCTCTTTCACCATCAAACGGGACACTTGTAAGGATTTCCTACTTAGGGCATTAGCTACAACATTAGCTTTACCTAGATGATAGTTTAACCCGAAATCATAATCTTTTAAAAACTCCATCCACCTTCTTTGCCTCATGTTTAGCTCTTTTTGATCAAAGAGATATTTCAAACTCTTGTGATTCAAAACACCTCAAACCTCACTCCGTATAAATGGTGTCTCCAAATCTTTAGAGCAAACACGAAGCGGCTAACTCAAGGTCATGGGTGGGGTAATTTGCCTCATGTGGCTTGAGTTGCCTCGATGCATAGGCCACCACTTGCCTATCCTGCATCAGTACACAACCCAAACCCTTCCTCGAAGCATCACAGTACACTTCGAAAGGCACATTGGGGTTGGTAACACTAAAACAGGGGTTGAGGTTAGCTTGTGTTTCAGCTCTTGAAAGCTCTTTTCACACTCGGGTCCATGAAAAAGAGGTGTTTTTCCTAGTTAGCTTAGTCAAAGGAAAGGGAAATCTGGAAAATCCCTTGATAAACCGACGGTAATAACCAGCTAAACCTAAGAAGCTCCTTACTTCATTACCGTGGTTGGTCTTTCCCAGTTTACAACCGTTTCCACCTTACTAGGATCTATAGCAATTCCTTTCTTAGATACTACATGCCCTAAAAATTTCACCTCATCCAACCAGAATTCACACTTAGAAAGCTTGGCATATAGTTTCTTTTCCTTCAGGATTTCCAGGACTATAGTTAGGTGGCGTTCATGCTCCTCGTGGGTCTTAGAGTAGATGAGAATGTCATCTATAAAGACAACCACAAACTGATCTAAATAGGGTCTAAAGATCCTATTCATGTAATCCATAAAAATTGCCGGAGCATTGGTTAATCCAAAGGACATTACTGCAAACTCAAAATGGCCGTATCGGGTACGAAAGGCCGTTTTTGGTATATCTTCATCTCTCACCCTAATCTGGTGGTAACCTGACCTCAAATCAATCTTAGAAAACACTGTTGCCCTTTAAGCTGGTCCATCAAGTCATCTATCCTAGGCAAAGGGTATTTGTTCTTCACTGTCACTTTATTCAATTGCCTATAGTCAACACACATCCTCATACTCCCATCCTTTTTCTTCACAAACAACACAGGGGCTCCCCAAGGTGACGCACTAGGTCTAACAAACTTTTTCTCCAATAAATCCTCCAATTGAGCTTTCAACTCGGTCAACTCTAATGGGGACATCCTGTATGGGGCTATGGATATGGGACCTGCAAGAAGCAATTCTATGGAAAACTCTATCTCTCTCTTGGGGGAAACTTTGTATCTATCTGGAAATACTTCGGGATAATTTCTTACTATCGGTATCTCATCGATACTTTGCTCAAAGTCTACATCACTAGCGGCTAAGAAAATATAACCTTTACTCTCACCCTTACCAGTCCATTTCCAGAGTTATGTAAAGACTTATGGGTTTCTTAGGTCTAATGGGAACAGGAAGAAAAGTAATGGTTTTCTCATAAGGTTAACAGTACACGGTTGGCTTCAAGCCAATCCATGCCAAGAATCACATCTAAACCTTGCATGGGTAAGCAAATGAGATCTAAAACAAATGATCTATTCTCAATAACAAAATGGCAATCTAAACAACATTTACAAGTCCTAACGGGTTTTCCAGAGGGTAGAAACAATAAGGTCAAAAGGAAGCTCAGTTATATGCAAGTTAAGGGTTTTAACACACGAGTGGGAGATAAAAGAATGGGAAGCGCGAAGAATATAGTACAATTAAGTTTCTACCATACATATTACACTTACCTTCCACGAGATTTCGTGACTTTGTCGTTTCTTCACATTAACGGTGAATACCCTTCCTTGGTATTCCTGGCTTGGGATTGGGGGTTGGCGGGTTCCTCTGTGCATTCTCGGGAGTAATGACCTTTTCACCCTAGCACACATTTGTTCGGCTCGACATGGCATGCTCCCATGATTCTTGCCGCACTTGGGACATTCCATGGATGGCACGGGTCGTGGAGGTGCTGCTGGACCTCTTTGTGGTGCTTTCCCTTTATTGTTATTATTGTTGTTGTTGCGATTGTTGGGATTATTATAGCGGTTGTTGTTGTTGTTCGGTCTTCCTTGATGAAAGTTCCTTTGTGGCACTTGTGATCTTGATTGATGTGGAAATGGAGGTCGATTTTGCCTCTTGAACTGTTGACCTTGAGGTGTCAGCTTTTTGATGATATTCTCAGACTTTGAAGTACCCAGCTTCTCTGCCCTTCTTCAATGATGCGGCATTTGTTGACTAAGAGAAATCCCTAATTTCCAAGTGCGCAACCTCCACATTAAGTTCTCCTTTAACCCTGACTCGTATTTAATGCATTTCCAATACTCAAGGGTTACCTTGGTACATCCTTGAGAACTTAATGAGTTCCTCAAATCTGCAGTATACTGAGCCACATTCATATTCCCTGGACAAGTTGCATGAATTCAATGTCCTTAGCATTTCTAACCGACTTCGGAAATACTTCTCGTAAAAATGGACCTTGAATAATTCCCAATCAATGTCCACTTCGGTTGCCTCCAGGAGTCTTCGACACCAGTCCAAAGGGCATCACCCTCAAGCATGTGGGTGGCAAAAGTGACCTTCTCTCCTCGGAACATGGAACTACAGCAAAGACCTTCTCAATATTCCGAATCCATTCATCTGCTACATTAGGATTCAGGGTCCCCTTGAAACAGGTGGATTCGCCTTACAAATTCCCCAAACGAGCATGTTCGGGAATTTCATGTCCTTGATTTATATTAGCTTGACGATTCTGATCCATCCGTTCCATCATCATTCTCATGGTCCTTGCTACGTCACGAAGTGCTTCAGCGGTCTCATTATCTTGGTTATCCTGTGCCGCGCTCCTAGTCTGTTGTCGTCGTGCCATTGGTCCCTATACACACAAAACAGGCAACACTGAGGTGATCAAGCCCAATATTCCATGCAAAGTGAGCAAGTTACCATGGCACTTTCAACATACAGGAGTCATGTATTTCTAATCCTCAAGCTCATCCTAATGATAAACATCTACACATGACATTACTAACGTATTATGCTTTAGAAGCATAGTCAGTCCAATCCTCAGGCTCGTAAGGGAACCTCTTGATACCAAAATGTAACACCCTAATAATTAACCCAATACACCTAGGGTATCTGATTAATTACTAGACTTTACTCTTTGCTTCAGTTCCTTAATCATGCTTTGAAAATACTTAGTGAAATTACGAGCCATTTTTTTTTTAAACATAATTGAAAACGCCGCGCTTAACGTGAATGATTTAGCAAAATTTAAAAGACACATAGGAATTTACAAACATCACATCATAATATATTGGCTCCATCATAGCATCCATAATTACATATCATATAGATATTTTGCCTACAACAGAATAAGACTAAGTGTAGGCAATCTAATAAAACATAAATAATATATGGATGGAAGGACATCCATTAATGGCACCTAGTAATAACACTCCAGGGATAGGGATAGATATCTAAATATACGAGTGAAACTACAGGATTCAAGTTCAGCTACCCGAAGCCTCAATGTGATTCACGAACGCTTCCTTCTATTTCTTGAAGACGAGATGGAAAGAAAAATAGAGGGAGTGAGAAACTTATAAAAGAATCTCGTAGGGTACTCACCTCATGATGCATTGTGTCATCATCATCGTCCCCAGGAACCTGGGTTATTATGAAATAGTGAGCATGCTAAGATTGATTTATTAAGTTCGAAAATATACTTTACCGAGGTTCGTCTTTTAATCATGCGTCTTATAATGCATCATAAACTTAGCATGTCATGTTTATAATGAACTTTTCCTTTCATATATAATAACATAGTTATGCATAAAATCACATCATATTCCTCATCATCATTTCATAATACTATGCATAGCAGAATATCATATTTCTCATCATCATCTCATAAATACTATGCATAGCAGAACATCATATTCACATAATGCATTTACTTAGTTTCTTAGGTGACTTAAAGTTACTTTCATCATCATTTTCCTGGGCCACCCTATACTCCACCCTTTTGGGAGTAATCTAGGTTATGAGCTCATACCTTGCTAGTCGTCACCAGCACATACTTATCCCTTTTGATAAGTAAAAATTCCTCTCTACCCTTTTGAGAGAACAGACTAGGGGGCAAGAATCACCTTTTCACCGCCTATAGTTTGACGGGTCCAAAGGATCATTTTCTCATATATTTTGAGTCACCTTTAAGTCTTTGCATGTTATATCATAATACAATTCTTCATTCATAATCATCATAACATTTTCTCATTTATAGTCTTATGCCGAAATAATATATACCAACTGTAATCATGCATCTGGAGATTCCAGGAAAGAGAGGTGGGTCACAATGGACACGCTTAAATACCAAATCTTTCCTTAGCCAGAATCTTTCCAAATTGCACTCTTAAGTAATACACTTTCTTCCAGGAACAGAATATGTCTTTATTTCATGCATAAGTTTTCATTGTTTGCAACAACAACTATAACATACAAACCAGGAATCAATCAATGACACCAAATTCTTAATAAGCATCAAATCACATTTTAAGTACACATAAATTACTAGCTTCCCATAAAATTCTTACAAAGTTTTAAAACTCTTTTAGAACTAATTCCTTTTGTTAAACTTGAAAGAAGTCATAGGACTTTAGGCCTAAATTAACCATGGGACCGATTTATAACTTGAAAGAATGTTCATAATTAAATCTTTCACTTAAGATAAAAGGAGCAAGTCTTGAGCTTTAGAGATTTAGGTGACATCTTTGAATTATTACCATGCTATGCAACCTTATTTTAATCTTATCTTTATAAGGTGATAGCTTGGAATTATAAACATGATATGCAATTCCATTTCTTTATCTTTAAGATTTAAGGTGATAACTTGAAAATTAAACATGATGCAAGAACTTGTAATATAAACATGATGCAAGAAACTAGGCGGTCCGCATAGGAACAAGGAGGGAGAAGAGAATCTTAAGCAACCGAGCGGCGGTAGTCCGCACAGGACCGGTGAGGGAGATGAGAATTACATTTTTTTTAAGCTCCAATTCTCAAGACTTCTTAAAGAATAAATTCTTTAACTCCAATTATCTCATTTCTTCGCTTATGATTCATAAGCAAGTCTTTGAGCTCTAGGATTTTTAGGTGATGACATAAAATAAACATGCCATGCATTGATTCTTTTAGCCATTATAAAATAAAGTGAGAGCATAAAATAAACATGAGATGCAACTTCTTTATTATCTTTAGAGATTAAGTGACAACTTGAAATTTAAACATGAAATGCAAGCTTGAAATTTAAACATGAGATATGCAAGTTCATTTATTTATTCTTGAGAATTTAGTTATGACATAAAATAAATATGGTTGTGCAAGGCATAAACTTAAACATGGATGCAAGTTCACTTGATCTCTTTACTAGAGCTCCTTCAAGACTTTAAGAGAATTATGTTTTCAACCCAATATATGTATCTTAGCAAGACAAAGTAAAAATACATATTTCATATTCAAACCTCAAGATAAAAACATTATTCTTTAAAGTTTTGCATTAAATGGAATGTTCAAGCTTTAGAGGCCTAACTTGTGATGGATTTACAACCCATATTCAAGGTCCTCATCATCAAGCCATCATTTCATTCCTTCCTAGGCCATTTGGCCGAAACCATGAAAGGAAAATAAGGAAAGAAAAACTGAAATTTTAGAAGCTTTGGAAACTAGTGAAACCTTCAAGTTTTAGAGATCTAACTTGTGAAAGCTTTGCAACCAACACTCAAGAATCTCATCATCAAACCATGGTCTCATCATAAGCTAGGCCATATGGCCAAAATACTTTAAAAAAAAAGGAAGAAGAAACTGAAAATGAAAACTTAAAAGAAAGCCATGAAAACATCATTTTGAGCAAGAACATAACTTGTCTTAGCATAAAATAAACTTAGAAACAACTCCCTACCTAATTTGATTTGAAAGAAAGGAAGAGAACTTGGTTTCCTTGAGTGAAATGAAGAAAATATCCTTGAAAAGCTGAAGGGAGAATTCAGCCAAGAGAAAGAAAGAAAGCTTTTGGTGCTCCTAAAACTAGAATTTGTGTAAGTTATGAACTAAGCATCTAAACTATCTTCAAGCATGCCTATTTATAGAGATTTTGCAGCTCATAAATGGACAAAGGAAGGAAGGAAATCTGACCAAAAATTAGAGAAAAAAAATAAGGAAGAAAAATCATTTTGTTTGGTGGCTTAAAACATGGAATCATGTTTCCATGTTTTCATGATTCTTTGTTTTCATTCTTTGGATTTTTGTGTAATAATTTTCTGACTTATTACTCAATAATTTCGTGCATTACAGCCTTGTGGAAGAGGATTTTGTGTGTTCCATGTATTATTTAGGTGTAGGCAAGGTATTCATGCAATTTAGAGAATTTACGGTTAAGGGTTTAAGTGAATTACTAAGCAATTTGGGTGTTTTAAGCAATTTTAGGTTCTAATCAATCTAAATAAATAATTTTGACTCTAGATTAGTAATTAGAATTTAATAAGCTTTAATTTGAGCCTAATATTGCTTAGGTTTCGTTAGACAAATCAAAAATCTCAAAATTTGTAAAACTTGCACAAAGAGGGCAAAACGGTCATTTTACTTAAAAATTGCCCAGACCACCCGAGCTTAACCAATGGTTAATCATGGCTTAAAAACACCTTTTAACACATTTTAGTGAGGTTCGGCTTAGTCGGCATCGGAGTTAAAAGTTAAGGGCGTTTTGGTCATTTCGCGTCGAAGCTCAAAATTAGGATTCTTCTCCTCTATTAACACACATAACACAAACAATCCCTTATTAACATCAAAACATCCCCTTGAGGATGGGTGGGGCCCACGATCCTCATTTTCTGAGTAAAATAACCTCAGGGGCATTTTGGTCATTTTACACGTACAGAAAATTGGGGTTTGCAATACTTGCACGAATTGCTCCTAACTTCTCTTCTAACGTTATATTCCTTTATTAAGGATTGTTTGGTCTCAAATTTTATATAATATTTACCTACGGAATTCGGTAATTCCTAATGATAGTAAAAATTACAGTAAAAATGGGGCGTTACACCTATTAAAAAAACTAGCCTCATCCTAACTAGCCGCTAGATTTATACGGGGAAAGACGGTAATCATATTTCTTTCTCTGGATCTACCCTCACAACCCTTAATTGGAAGATGGGATAATTTCCTCATTAGCTTAGCTCTTTTCTTTCTGAAACGCATCAACGGTTACGACCAGGCTGAAGCTTATGACCACTTCTGGATGGTTCCTACGTTTATACCCCCAAATTGTTTACTTTATTCTAAGGGCCACATGAGAAACGCGTCTTTGCATATAACCTTTACATTAACATACCATTTATGCAACATGAGCACGGAATCATTTTAAAACATATCATATGCTTTTCTCATATGCA